>CAUDNR010004389.1:2783-26666 GCA_958430865.1 Entrophospora sp. SA101 | reverse complement strand
ATCACTACATTGATTATTTTTCTCCAAAACATTAATGATGATGAGCATGACTACATATTAACATTACATCTTCTTCATCTTGAACTTCAAATCTTTGATTACAATTGGATGGTGGTTTAGAGGTATGGTATCCAGCTGGCAGACATTTTAATTTAACTTTTTTGTTTAATGTTACAAATTTATATTCATTCTTTTTTATCTTTTCACTTTTTCCCAAATTTTGGTAAATTTAATGAAAATAATCAATTAAAAATAAACTTGTTTTATATTTTAAATAATCTAGGGTAGATTCATTATATGAATGACTTTTAAATTTTCTAAATGAATTAAAAAAAATCTATTCATTTGAATCTAACATAAGAGCTTGAGAAATTATTGCATCAGAAGAATGATGTGGAGTTGTGCTTCTTCTAATTCTGCTATGCCAGTTGTCAACATAATAGTCATTGGAATTGACAAGGTGAGATTGAATTGCTCCAAAAAATGAATGATTATTGTCTTTCCAATAAAAATAATCAGAAAGGAAGGCTAATGGAGTTTTATTGTAATTTTTTCTCTCCCATCTTAAGGCAAATGTCCATAACCTGAAAATTGTATCTATATATTGATCACAAGAGCCTGAGCAAAGGATTACACTGTAGATATCTAGAGCAGCAGGTATTAAATTATCCAAGAGATCTATTAATGTTTTAAATTCCATATCTTTACAAAGTGGGCCAAATTTTTGAAATATTTCTTTTTCAATTTCTTTCCAACCTGAGCTGGCAAGTCCTAAGAGCACATTTATTCTGGTAGGTTTTGGTTTCTTTGCCAATTTTTTGTTATTACCAAAAATTGATTTAAACATTTTTTCAAAGAAATTCCAGTGAGTCAAAATAATATGCTCTCTCATATTCAATGATATATGCAATGGACCAAGAATTGGGATAAAATTGTTAACAATTTCAGGTATCTGTATTGGTAAAATATTTTGTCCATTTTTTTTGTTTGCAAAGCAATGTTATTGCTTGTCTTATAAATAATTGACCTGGAAAATCAGCAACAATTGGCATAACATTATATAGGAGGTAATTATACAATGAAGGTATGTCTGTAATCATCTTAAGAGCCTTTAAATAATCATCTAAACTTTTAAGGTTTTGTTCCTTTATATTAACTAAGTGACATTCCATCATAGATCTATCATATTGACATTCTTTTATAGCATCATCATATGAATGAATTAACAAGAGTTCTAGTCTATCAAAATGTTTAAAGGTATTCACATTATTTTCCAACCAGCTTAATTTTACAAGATTGTAACTATTACTTAATGAATTGATATATTTATCCTTCAAATATTTAATAATTCTCTTTGCTTCAATATTTTCAGGATTATGTATTGGAACACCATTATCATCTGCTGATATAGCTGTGCTATCTTTATAGTTTTAGAGCACAAGTAGCCATATGACGAGCTGTTGAAAGTGTTGTTGTGTTTGGTTGTCTAAAACTATGAATTGCATGATAATCATCAAGATTGGCACAAAATAATTTGTCTTTATTTTCTTCAAAATACTGATTTATTTTTTTTGGATGGTCATTTGCAATTGATTTTTTATATCTATCCACTGTTTTATAAGATACAGAAATGCCAACTCTTGCCATTACATCAATACACTCTGCAGTTGCACCACATGAAAATAGGTAAAGACCAATTTCTAATTGAAGAGAATTATTGAATTTATTTCTTAGACCAGTCAACAAATAACAGAACCCAACAAGTGACCTTTTTGCATTTTCTATATTATATGCAGATCTATTAATTGGTAAAAAAATATAGATTAATTCATCAAAAAAACCTTTTAATTTTGGTTCATGTTGTTCAATCATATCCTTAAAGTTTTGAGGGTTTAACTCAATATCTAAATTTAATTGTCTTTGTCTTTTATATAAGATTTGTGACAACAATTCAATTCTTTCACCAAATTCATTGAAGTGTTTTTTTGTATTTTTTTCATATTCATTTAATTTTTTTTTGCATTCCTTTTATGTTATTAATAAGATATCAAAACTTTCTTTTGATAAAGACTTTTTTCCATCCTCATGGTAATTGATATTTATATCTGACCAATAATCAAAATTTACATCAATATCATCAGTTGAATTTTCCAAAATATGAGATAATTCAACTTTCATGTAATCATTTTCAACAATATGAATTTCTCCAAATTCTCCTGATCTTTACTTTTTAACAGCATTTTTTCCACCTCTATTTGGCACCACAATTGATAAATAATGTAAATGACAAAGTTGATCACCAACTTGAAGGTAATTATACAGTGTGATTCAAAAAAAATGGTGATTGCTTATTTTGAACCTGTTAAAAAAATTACCATTTACTTATATGATAAATATGATTGGATATGATTGTTTACATGATAATCAATATTCATGTATGTTATTACATTGTCTTTTCTTTACCTTTTAACTTTTAAGCTTTGTAAAAAATGGTTAATGCAAAATTAGAAGCACAATGTAAAACTATTTTTCATTTTTGAATGAATGGTATCCATTCACCAAAAGAAATATATGAAAAAACAAACATCCCTCTTCGTACCATTGAGAACAACTTAAAAAAACTAAAAGAAACTGGTTCTATTTAACATAAAGGTGAGAATGGTCATCCATAGAAGGTTACACAAAATCTGTCATGTTCCATCAGGCAAGTTGCTTGCCATAATACTGCTATTTCAACACACCAACTTGCAATTAAACTCCAAGTAACACATAATGTGTCTATTTCACAACCTACTACATGAAAACAAAGGTTACAGAAGTTCTGTGCCCATTGGAACTCCAATGCTAACCACTCGTCACTTTGAAGCCCAGATAGCATGGGCACAAACTCATTTGAATGACAATTGGAGCCATACAATCTTTACAGATGAGACAGCATTTGATCTTTTTCATAACAAAATTCGTAGATGGCACAAATATGGACAAAGACCAGTTCACACACAGATTGCTGAAATCATGGCAAAAAGTAATGGCATGGGGAGGGATTTCATTAAAAGGTAAAACACCATTATTTTGTTTTACTGATATTATGGATGGGCTTTATTATGTCAACATATTGCAGACTCAGCTTTTGCCTACTGCACAAAGGTTGCATGGTAGAAGGTGGTGTTTGCAACAGGACAATGATTCAAAGCACACATCACATGTTGCAAAAGATTTCATTGCTGAAAATAGGATTAATATGATTAACTGGCCATCCAACAGTCCTGACCTCAATCCAATAGAGAATATGTGGTACATTATGAAGAATAATGTTGAAAAAAGGATGCCTAGAAATGTTGATGAATTGAAGTGATTTATGGTAGAAGAATGTGAGAAAATTCCCCAGGAGATGGTTAAAAATATTATTATGTCTATGAAAAGAAGATGTGAATTAGTTTTAGAAAAAAATGGTGATAGAATTTCTTATTAATTTCTTATTATTTAATAAAATAGAACATCAGCTTTCAAATGAATATATTTTTATTTAATTATGTTATGTAGTCATTGAGTTATGTAATATTTTTGTGACCACCATTTTTTTTTGAATCACACTGTAAATAATATGAATACAAATAATAATAATAATAATAATAAAATCCAGTTGGTAAAAATTTAAAAAAAATCAATTTATTCATTTAAAACATTGACATTATAATAATCTTCCATATTAGTGATCATTGGCTCAGGTTCATTTGTTTCATCATTGTCATCACCAACTTCACTTTGTCCTTTTACAATATTTACAATTTCTTGTGTTGTCATTTCTTCTTGAACAAGAAGATTTTGGTCAATCATAACATATTCATTGGCATCTAGATAATCTTGAGTGATCAAACCGTTTATTTCATTTACTTATAAAATTCCATTTATTTTACATTATTACAGTCAGGGATCTTTCCAAATTTGGAATTCAATCTAGAAAAATTGGAACCCTTTGTTGATCCATTCATATATGTTTCATAAGTTACTATTACACTAATTTTTTATATTGTGCAATGTAGCTTTACAATACATGGCAAAAATTCTGGCAATAAAAAGTAAGTGATAAACTGGACTTGAATTGGATCTGAGTTGATTGCCAAAATTATTCAAGCCTTTCTTTAATGGGATTTGATAATTCTAATATAATTGAAGAATTATTGTTTGATGTAAATTTTCAACCTTTTAAAATTAAAATAAATGAAAATTAGGGATCTTTGTATCACAAATTGGTAAAGTATTGAGACACTAGATATATCCCAATTGGTAACTCCCCATTCCTCAAGAGGCTTGCTCCAATATTCTTATAAGAAGCTAGTATCGGCAATGAGATTAAATTAGCTTATGGAAACAACAGAAGAAAAGCCTTACCTGGATAGCAAAGAGATGAAGTCATTTCTTCTGGTAGACTCAATTTGTGTGCCATTAAAAATTTGAAGTATGAGTAAATCTATTTTTTAATCAAATTTGCTTTATTATAATAATCAGATTGTAAACACATGCAAATTTCTATAACTAGTGATGGGCATAAAAATTATCATTAAGATTATCAAGTTATTAAGTAGTAAATAACTCTATTAGTGACTTATTAAGTGTTAAAAAAACACAAACCTGAAGAACTTTTATGGGCAATAATTTTTTTTTGCAAAATAACAATAGGGATTTCAAATTAGGAAAGACTTGGTCTGTATATAGGTTTTCCTTGGGTTAATAACCCTTGCTCAGAATAAATAGTTAATAAGTGGTTAATAGCTAATTAATAACTTGGAATTATTAAGTGTATGGTTAAAAAATTCCCATCACTACCTATAACATTCTATTTTACAGTTTTATTTTACAGTTTTATGAGTCATAAGTTCTGGGTTTTGTGATACATGATCGAATATCTAAGGTACACAAGAATGTTATGTATTACTGTGACATGCGCTATATTCCTATTTTCAGAATCTGAAATCCGTCTGGATATTAAAATCTTTATCAGATGATAACAACCACCACAACCACATGTTATGTTGGCGAGTAGATTATTTGATAATTATTTTACTAATAATAATAATTATTAGTTTTACGCAATATAATAATTTCTCATACTCTCGAAAAATATTGGATATCAAACTTGAAGAGAATGAAAGAACATAAACATCAATGACACATACAGTATAAAGATATCATGGGGGCTCAAATAATTAATCATCAATTAAAAAATAAATTATAACTTTTTTATTTATTAATAATTGTCTATTATTGTAATTTTTCTATTTTATAAAATACATAACTCTTCCTGAAATACCTATTCATTAATTAATAATAATAAACATTCAAAGAAAAATCAAAAATTAAATACTTAATAAATACATCAGATCATAAACTTCATTAAAAATCTCCAGGCCAAAAAAAATTTATCTATCAAAATAAATTAACCAAATCATTTGATATATTATTACCAGTAGGATTGTTTTGATTTGATGATGATGACAATTGAGATGTTGCTGTTTTACTTATAGAGAAACTATCGTCATCAAATAACCCTAATAAATCATCAACATTAGCAGTAGTAGCTGTGTTAGAAGCTGATGATGATGGTGGTGGTGTTGATGTTAAAGTTGAAGGAAATGTTGTTGGTGGTGTTGTACTGGTAGGACTATCATTGAAATCAAGATCCAATAAGTTTTCAATGTTAGCTTTAACTTGCGCTTGAATGGGTGATTCTCTTGAAGCTTCTTGTTGTTCCCTTTTTTTAAAAAATAATGCAAAAAAATTAAAATTAACTTTCAATTTTTGGGAAAGAAAAAACCAAATTTATGTGTGTTTTAATATTAACTCGATAGCTCTTCTTTGAACAGCATCAGCACCAAATCTACCCTTTCCAAGAAATGTTTCTGGAGGTTTATGATATACACTCGCCAATGAAGAGATATTACCAATTAATTCATCCAGAAGAGCTCCTGACATTGAATTACTTTCTACAGATATTACTGGTTTATCTGATAAAACTACAGTCTATAATTATTTATTTGTTTATAATTTAAGTAAATTATTATAAATAATTATAATAATTATAAATAATAAAAAATTATTTTATTTTATATACCTTCGCAGCTTGTGGATCAGTTGAAAGTAACCTCCAATAAACAAACGCACGATCTCTAATATCAGGATTTTCACATTCTGTAGTTGCAATTTGCAGTAATTTATGTACTATATTTTGAGTAGTTTGTGGTTTTTTTAGAAATAATTTAACTGTTGAAGTAACTAGTTGTAATTGCACCTATATTCAACAAAAACGAAAACGAGATTAATAATTAATAATTTAGTTAAATATATACAATATATATATGCATACAAATATACATATATTACCTGGGGACTTTCATCACGAAAAGTATCCAAAAATGTAAGGATTAAATCACCAGCATTTTCTATTCTTTCAGCATATTCTCCGACAATCCAAATAAGTGAAGCTTTTGCTTCAGGTTCATCTAATGCATCTAGATTTTGACATAACGTTGGGATAATTCCTTCATATTTATGTGGATATTTTCGAAATATGTCCTTTTTTTTTCATTCATTATGAAATTTTGTTTAAAAATTTAGAAAATAAGTTGTAATAATAAATAATAAACCAATAAAAATAATTTAATCCTTCCTATATTATTTACTTTAATAACTACTATAGCTTCTTGAACTACATAATTTACTCTTGTGTTTATTAAATCCAATAAAACATTAATGCATCTTTCAGATGCCTCATCAATTTTTATTGCACACTGTCCAATGGCTCTAACAGATTTTCTTACAAAATCAACATCAACTTCAGAAGCATATCTATAATAATCACAAGTGAATATCAATATATAAATTTTGATGAAATTTTTCCTATTAGAAAAAAAGTAATCCTTACTCCTTTAATTCTGATAACAATTGATCAACATTTTTTTCACTGGCCAGTTTTATTATAATTTCCAATTTTTCCAATTTTACGTAAGGTGGATCATTATATTTACAGAAGAAAACCCTAATTTCATTTTGCAAGATATCGGGTTGCTTTTGTAAAATAAGATTTATATTTCTTAATGCAACGTATTGTACTTCTGGTGGCGAAGCTAACAATGTGACTATAAATGATTTTTCTTATATTAATCGTAATTATAATAACGGTAGTAATGTGCTTCATCTTAAGTTTATTGTTATTACCTAAAGGTGGTGCCATTTTTCTTATTAATTGTCGAACTAAATCATCATTTGTTATATTTCTCATATAAATCATTATTACCTGTTATTATAATTGTTATCATTATCATTATTATTATTTAAGTAAAAGTAAAAAAAAACTTTATTTATATAAAATATATTTCTGATTTTACCTTAATTGCTGATAATACTACACTTCCATTAGCATGTTGAAATTGCGGAATAACACGTTCAACTATATGTTCGGCTTCTTTACTATCGGTTGGTTTAAAGTCTGCTAATGCTGTTAATATGGCAATTCTACCCCATCTATATACATATAATATTATGGAAATCAATAATATATATATGTGTCTATGTCTATGTAAATGCACATAATACATACTCTGTGCACTCATTTAAGGCTACTAATAATTTTGAAAGCGTTGATGTATTAATGACAAATATGTTTTTTGTAGTTGATGCTTCGTTTATTTCACCAAGAGCGGTTATAGCATTAGCTACAACCTTATTATTATTATCAAAAAAAATTTTAATAAACAATGAATAAATAATAAACAAGTATATATATATATATATATATAATTTATCATGTCTTACCATTGGATTTGAATCTGATACCATATCTTGTAACATGGCAACAAACCCATTTTCTATAGCTAATTCAGAGTTTAAATCATATAATTTAGCAACACAAATTGCAGCAGTTTTTCGAACATAAGGATCATCATCCTACGAAGAAAATATTTTCTATATAAACTAAAATGAAAAAATAAAAAAAATTTATCGTCATTATTATGAAATTGAAAAAATTTACCTTTAAACATTTTCTCAATGGTTCACAAAGATAATCAATAATCTTTTCTACTCGAATACATCCTATTGTTCTAATAGCCAATGCACGAATTAATGGATTACTATCATCTGTATCCTTTAGAAATATATTACATATACATACACAAAATATATTTATAGATTAAAAAAAACAATTGACAAACTATGAATAGGATAAGTGAGTGGAATGGATGAAAATGAAACTCTAATTTAACAATATATATATATATATATATATACATATACATATATAAAAATACCTTTACAAAAGTATTGACAGCCAAAATGACCAACTCAGGTTGAGTCTTTGCATAATTCATCAAATATAAATATACCAGTTTTTTTTGTTCTAAGTCTTCTGTTTGCATGTTTTTTAAAACATCAGGAAATAATCCTGAAACATCTTTTCCAACTGTCATATTAGCAATCACTTTTTTAATTGCATCTTTACGACGATCTCGATATTCACTATTTAGATCAGCACGAAGCTCATAGTTTTCACCTTTAGAAAAAGTCCGAATTATTAGAAGTAAGAAGGAAAAAGTTTGTTTGTGGAATCTCTATTAATATTACTAATATTACATTAAAAAAAAATTACCTTTTTTTGTGGTAGTAAAGAACTTTGGTTTACTAATTCGAAAGTCAGTCATATTATATATAGACTCTTTATGTTTTTAATAAACAATCTATTGCTATAATTCAATGAAACCGCGTATAATATTAATGAGATTTTTTAGTTTGGGCGTACAGTGCACAATTCACTATAATAAAATTCTGCGCCAAGTTTTCACGTTTTTCAAAAATGGCAAATCGTTTGATCTGGAATCCTTAATATTAGTATTAGCTTGCAATAACGTTAATCGTTTCCTATGTACATCTTTCAAATCTGCTTTGAGACATTCTCTTGAATATTGAAGATCTTTCTAGGCTACGGAAAAAAAGTAATTAGTTAATATTAATATTAATATTATTAAAAGAACCTTTCCAAAATAGGAAATAAACCTCAATTCGCAGCGACGTTGTGGCTAATTTCTCGATCACGAGTTAATTGTGTAATTGATTGTGGTTTTGCTCTCCAATTCATAACGTATAATTGCAGTGTTGCCTAACATATCGTTTAGCAGCCCCAAAATACAATAAAATTTTGGGTAGAAGATGACTTTATGATATCTTGCTTCAATTAATTCTCGAAGTAAAGGTTTTTGGTGTTTAAAGTCACTTTGGGATACAAAGATATGTCTTACACAACAAGTCAAAGATTCTTCAAAAGAAACTTATAGGAAGGGAATAATAGTTATTTTTACATTCTGATGATTACAATCAAATATAATTATATTATCTATAATATACTATCCATTTTTTTACAGGCCAATCTTCCGCAATACTCTTGACTACTACGTAATTTATCATTTGGGTAAGTATCGCTATCTTCATCATCGCCATTTCCTTTTATCATTATAAACAAATGATCAAATGCAAATACCGCAATCATACCAAGATTCAAAAATTGGTATGGCTTTGTTAACAGTCTAAAAATAATAAACCAAGTTAATTATCTTGATATTTAATATTGATATTTTTTTCCTTACTTGATCTATTAACTGTTCAAGACTCCATCAGCCATTGGCATTCTTTCCGAGACATATAATAACAGGACCACTGGACACACCACACTCCCATTAGATGAACCGCATTCGAGGAAAACCGTTTGATACAGTCAAGTTTTCGCTCATAAAATTTAAGTGTATATACATTCTCTTCAAAATTTAAAAAATGATACTCTGATCATCAAATGCAATTAAATGTAACTGCCAACGTTTAAAAAAAAAATTTATTAACAAAAAATAATTTAATCTTTTCTTTTAGTCAGCATGTTTTTTTCCAAAAACAATTTTAGCTAACATAAATATATTTACAGCCAAAATTTACGCGGGTTTGCTTAAAATTTCATTTTGACTGCCACAGTTCTTGTTAGTATATTCAGGGGCCCTATGATGACTTGAGCATCATGAGGAAAATTCTCACCAACCTCCAATTTATGTTTCAATTAAAAAGTCGCTTATATGTATTGTTCTTCCTTTCTCAATAGTTGTTTGCTCTTTGATCTTCCTCCACCCTGATTTTTATCATTTCATCTCGAGTTACTAATACATGGATTTTTCCATTTTCATCTAATTCAGAGTTTCAAATCAACACCAGTAAATATAGGCACTAACTTCTAGTAATTGCAGTCGACGCTCGATATAATAAATGCATTTGCTTTTAGAAAAATTCTTTGTATAATACTATTCATTATTGCCACATGTGTATATTATTATATATAACACAAATGTGAAACCTTCTGGTTTTATGATATAGTACGTACGATTCACTATATAATGGGTTCGCCGTATCGAGCGCCAACTGTGTGAAGTCATTTAGTTTATTGGATACTTAAAATAAATAAATAATTACTCTTCCGTAACTTTTCTATATTTAATAACATCTTCGCGCCCACCGCCATCAACATAAATTCCTTTGAACAAATTTAGAGCAGATAGATCCCATCTTTTTAAGCCATCTGTTTGCTGTCATGGACTAATTTAAGCATTTAAATCATTAATTTCTATTAATTATAAATATAAAAATATTTATAAAAACTATTATTAATTTCAACATTTTCATCTGAAATGACAAGTTGGATTTATATAGTTTTACCATAATCACTAAAGGAATTGAAAGTATTAACATATACATTATAATCAATAAACAAGCACAGAATTAAAGAATATATTTGTGTGGTTTTGAGAGAACGACTCCTGGTCAGATTACATCTGGTTGTTTTAAATATATGAAAATTATTGTGCAACGAAATAATACTTCTTAGTATAAGCGCTTTGACTACTACCATCAGTGATAAAATTTACATTCACTTATCTTTACTTGCCAATGTTGAAATTATTAATTGATTAGAAAACGTACATCTCCTAAAATACTTGTGGAAAATATCGATATTAATTCAACAACAAATAAATTTTATGACAGCATTTAAATCATTAATTTCTATTAATTATAAATATAAAAATATTTATAAAAACTATTATTAATTTCAACATTTTCATCTGAAATGACAAGTTGGATTTATATAGTTTTACCATAATCACTAAAGGAATTGAAAGTATTAACATATACATTATAATCAATAAACAAGCACAGAATTAAAGAATATATTTGTGTGGTTTTGAGAGAACGACTCCTGGTCAGATTACATCTGGTTGTTTTAAATATATGAAAATTATTGTGCAACGAAATAATACTTCTTAGTATAAGCGCTTTGACTACTACCATCAGTGATAAAATTTACATTCACTTATCTTTACTTGCCAATGTTGAAATTATTAATTGATTAGAAAACGTACATCTCCTAAAATACTTGTGGAAAATATCGATATTAATTCAACAACAAATAAATTTTATGACATGTTACACGTAGTATTATATTTTAATTTGGTGAAAATTGATAATTTCGGATTATCATGCATTAATTAAACACACATTCTGTGCATTCACGTGTAAATGTGTATTAAAGTTTATTTTTTCACTAAACCCTATTCAAAAAGGATCTTGTTTATTTTTTATGATTATCTGAAGAAATTTTTTTTTAAGATTATATATTATATAAATAAACAATAATCAAAAAATTTATTTTTTCAAAAAGGATTTTGCTTAAATTAATTTATTATTATATATTAATACATTTTCGTATATTTTTTCATCAAAAAAAAAAAAAAAAATTTTTTTTAAATTCCACTTTTTTTAATTAAAAATGACTTCTGTTGCAATCACTAAGCCAACCGAAAAACGTGAGTTATATATATGAAATGATTGTAATGAATAATTATAATTAGAAATTATGCGTGTATTAATCTTTAATTAATACTTTCTTTAATTTAATTTTTTAGCACTTCCGTTCTTATATCAGTTCACAGCGGGAGCTGTAGCAGGAGTTAGTGAAATACTTGTAATGTTAGTATTGATAATCTATTTTTTGATATTATACATCCAATTTAATTGAGTGATGAATTGTTTATTAATCCTCTCTTTTTCTATCTTATACGCGAATAATAAAGGTATCCATTAGATGGTAAGGAAAGAATTTAGAATTCCCAAAATCTTTTTTCTTAAAAAATTTTATTTATTTTTTTCGTATATTTAATTAGTTGTGAAGACAAGGTTTCAATTACAAGTTGGTACAGGTGGAGAAGCATATTCTTCTATTTTAGATTGTTTTCAAAAAATCATCAAGAAAGAAGGGTATGATTAAATTGTGATATGATTTTGAAAATATGAAATCAAATTTTATTTCTCAACATCGTCATATCATCAATTTCTAGATTTAGCCGTCTTTATCGAGGAATACTTCCACCAATTCTCGTGGAAGCACCTAAAAGAGCAATTAAATTTTCAGCGAACGAACAATATTCTACTTTATTAAAAAAAATTTATGGAGTAGATAAAATGAATCAACCATTATCTATTCAAGCAGGTATTGCAGCAGGATGTACAGAAGCTGTTGTGATTGTTCCATTCGAACTTGTCAAGATTCGTCTTCAAGACAAAGCAAATGTGAGAAATTAAGAAATTAGGATTATATAATTATATAGAATTGTAATAATGATAATCATTGTTCATTTATTTTGCAGACTTCTAAATATAATGGAACATTAGATGCATTAAGTAAAATTGTTAAAAATGAAGGTAAATAATCATTATATTATTGTTACATTATTATTGTTATTATTATTATAAATATTTATACTTGTATATTTAATTGTTTGTTTAGGTATCTTTGCATTATATAACGGACTTGAGGCGACGATATGGCGACACGCGACATGGAATGGAGGATATTTTGGCGTGATTTTTAGTGTTAGAAAATTTTTACCTAAAGCAAAAGTATGTAATAATTTCATTTTTTTAATTCATATAAAATACATGAAATATTTCAATTAATTAATTGTTATCATCATTATGGAAAAATAAAAAGAATAAACAAGCCGAATTACGAAATAATTTTATTGCTGGAGCTATTGGTGGGACATTTGGAACTATGATAAATACTCCATTTGATGTGGTTAAAACACGGATTCAAAATGATACAAATACGATAAAAAAATATAATTGGGCTTTACCTTCACTAAAAATTGTTGCTCAAGAAGAAGGGTAAATAAATTAAAATTAAAATTGTTAATGTCAATATGTGTGATTATTATGATTGATCAATCGATAATGATCTTCTCTCACACTCTATTAATAGATTCAAAGCACTTTATAAAGGATTTGTTCCCAAAGTTCTTCGACTTGGTCCTGGAGGTGGAATTCTTTTAGTAGTATTTGATCAAGTCACAACATTAATGAAAAAACATTTAGATAAATAGCTAGAGTAAAATAATTAATGTTGTTAATTATTTATTTATTTACTAGATAGATTTTAGAATTAAATTTATAATAAAATAATAATAAAACTATTAATTAATACACTGCAACAAAAGTCGCAGGGATGGTGATAATGAATTTGGGAAAGGAAATTGTTGACGACCACGAAAAATATAATTTTATTTTAATGCAAACTTTAAGGAAAGTTTTTCGCGTTTTTCAATTCATTTTTAAAATTCATTTTAACATTCAATTTCGAGAATAAGAGAAAAAAAATTTATCAATAGTAATAGGAAAAAGAATTCTTGTAAGATAATTCAAATAAACAAATAAATATAAAATATAACTACTATTTAACAATATAAAATAAAAATTCATATATAATAGTAATACCAAGACCATGCAATATGAAAATAAGCCACATAATGTCCTCTTGACAAGTAAACACGAAAATAATTTTGGTCTAAGCGTAGGGCAAAAGTGCCATCAGGTGATAACGGAAAGTTTTAGTGGCCAAGCCTCTGTATTTCCCTTCCTGATTGTATACGATTGCAAAGTCATGAATTCCTTAAAATATTTTTCCGAAAAATAAAATGAATAACATTAAATCCCACATATTGAACTTAGGTGTCGGATTTAATAAACTATCCTTCCTACAACTATCTGGTGCCTTGCCTATAACCAAATAGTTTAGGTTCCCATCTTTAGATCAGAATAATAAATAGTGTAATAGGTAAAATTACGACCAATTTAAAGAATTTGTATCCAAAAATGGAATTCCTTGGACACAGTGTTCGCCTAATAGAAGTGTGGTGTCATAGCAATTGCTGACTTTTCTAAATTGTTACAAGTAACGGACCACCTGTGGTTAATAGGTCTTTTGAAAATTCCTGAATGCGATTTAAAAATTCACAGCCCCAGCCATCACGAAATCATATATTTTCTTGAGAAAGGAATATTAGAATGATAAATAGGTCCGGGTTTTATTGATAAGTTTCTTCATCTAAAGTTGGAAATTAGAGTCTTTAATCTTGTCATCCAGCATCAGATTCAACAACTAAACTAGTTTGTGAGCTTGGTACTATTGTAACTTACCTAAATTATTAATTATACAAACATTTTTTTCTTTTAAAAAAATTCATCTAAAATAATATCAATAAATTAATTGATTTATTACAGGCCAGAAATGATTCGAAAAAGTACTTTAAAAAAGAGTGTATGAATTCGAATATCAATTTATTATACGTGAATTTGAATTAGCCAATTAAAAAAGATAATTTACATCGTTAGATATTTTTCAATTTAATATTTAGATGATTTCAAAGTTTTAATGTCTGGACAATTGTTGGATATACCATATCACCGTTCAATTATATTAAATAATAAAATTCTATTTTTTGGAGGCAATAGATTTATCCACATTATTTTCACTCAGTGAGTATGAAAATCAAACATGTCTCCAGTTTGAATCAACATCACTTGCAATTAATAGGTACCAATAATGACACATTATATCTTATAAGTGGGTCTCTATTCTATAAATACAAGTTTATTTGATACACGGACTCTATACAATTTCGATGAATAATCACAATTTACACAAGTTAATAATGGGGATACTTATTATATAACAGGTGAAGGCATGCTCTAATATATAAATTCAAAACACCATTTCATCATTTGTAGCATTAATGATCCACTTGCCTCATTTATATATTTACTTGTCACCTATTGAGTATAATGAAAGTATTATTATATAAGGTTTGACTTAACAATGGGCAATATAATAATAATAATATTATTATTTATTTTAAATTTCAAGATTATGATTTATAATATTTATAATATTAAGAAAATAAATGGTCTGCAGTTGTAAGTTTTATTATTATTATTTATAATTAAATTTTAATAATAAATAATATTGATAGATTTTTCGTTATATTAGAAAACAGTTGGTGATGACCATCTCGACGAGATATTATTAGGTGAAAATTAATTACTATTAATGCTATGATTACAAATTTAATTGTTTAATCGTAATGTTTATTAATTTGTTGTTTAGTGCTTGATGGAAGAATAATTATGTATGATGGTATTAGTGCGGAAGCATACAAATTAGCAATATTAGACACAACACAAACTCCTTTTCAATGAACAGTTCCAACAAATATTGTTTGCCCATTTACTGGAATACATGATGTGGCCATATTTCAAATTTTTATGGAAGTCTATGTGAATTGCTATAAAAATTTTATAATACTCACATTTTTTTATTAATTAATTTTATTAATAATAGGTCGGGTCAAAATAATTCAAATATTTTAATATTGGATATCAGTGACGAAATAATTATAAATGGTTGAAACAAATACTGGCACCAATACTATACTTCTAGACTATTATAATTGTTGGGCCAGTTATTGCTTTAGTCCTTGCCATTGCTTTATTTGCTATATTAATATTGAAGTTGTCTTTGACAATTATAGTAGTAATGATGATGATGATGATGATGATGATGATATTGATGACAATAATAATATTGATGAAAATAATAGTATTAATAATAATATCAATATTGAAATTAATTCATTTAAAATGACAAATGTATTAACATTGATATTAACACTGAAGCTGTCCTTGATATTATAATAACAGTATTAATAGTAGCTTTAACGATAATAATATTATTACTAGTGATGATAGTGATAATCAGACATCTAAACTAATAAAATTTTATTTATGGGAAGGCAATTAAATAGAAATATAGTATCTTATTAATAAACCATGATTTACATAACAATTTTTTCTTTATTTCAACATTTGATGCCAAAAAATTGGGGTTTGTGAATAATTAATATTTATTATTATACTTTCTTCGATTAATTAATTACTCTTGGTATTAGAACTATATAATATCACAATCACACGAGATTGGAAGCTTCATCACTTTGTATTACTGAAATTGTATCTTGTAAATAAAAAATAGCCAATAAAAGTACATCATCTCTCTCCACACACGAACACAATCTTTTTCCGATCTTTCCATCTACAGTTATTTGATCATTCTACTCAATATTATATTTATTATTATTATTTTATTTGAAAAAAAATTGTAAACCCAATTTCTTCTTCCTCCTTCTCTTCTTATATTAAAGGTTAATACTACTTAGCGTTAATTTTATAATTTTTTAATAACAAAGAATAAAAAAAAAAGAATAGAAAATGAGTGACCCAGATTATTATTATTGGTATTCAAAAATTTTTTTTGTTAAATATTAATTTTGAATTCTTAAAGGTTTGAAATTAATTAATTTTATATGCATTATATTTATATAGTCCTTCCTACTCACCAATATTTGGTGCCTTGGGTTGTACTTCTGCTATAGTATTCACTTGTAAGTTATATATATATTATAGTTTATAGTTTACTATAGTTTATAAAAAGAAACATATGAAATATTATAAAGAAATCTTTTTTTCTCACTTCCATTTATCATTAAAATAATTTACATTAATAATCCATTTTTATCAATACATATATTATAAAATACATAGGTTTTGGAGCCGCTTATGGCACAGCCAAGTCTGGAGTAGGAATATCTACGATGGGTGTTTTACATCCTGAATTAGTTATGAAATCCATTGTTCCTATTATTATGGCTGGTATTATTGGTATTTACGGCTTGGTAGTTTCGGTTTTGATTTCTGATAATCGTAAGCAATCTAATCAACATGTGAATTATTATCTTTCGGAGGAAAGAATTAAACATTTATTTCTAATTACTTTTTCTTTATTTTAAATAAAATCCATGTAATACGTTAGTCAAAGCGAAAATGCCTTTATACACGTAAGTTTCAAAAAAAGAATTTATTCAATTCATATTAAAAATCATTCATTATCTCATATAATAATAATAATAATAATGTTATTGTTGTTGTATAGTGGATTCATTCAACTTGGTGCAGGTTTAAGTGTTGGTCTTTCAGGTCTTGCAGCAGGATTTGCAATTGGTGTTGTTGGAGATGCTGGCGTGCGTGCATCTGGACAACAACCAAGATTATTCGTAGGAATGGTAATTATGATTATTATTCATTCATATAAAAAAATTATTACAAATTAAATTTTATTTATTTATTTATCATCTTTTCTTTAATTCTTTATTTTTGCTATTCATTATTATTTCATCAAAGATTCTTATTCTTATTTTTGCTGAAGTATTGGGTCTTTACGGATTAATCGTTGGATTAATCTTGAATACCAAAGCTACTACTAGCGATGTTGCTTGTGGATAAATCATGTTCATTTGTTTTGGAGAGAATGAGTAAGAGAGATTGATTAAAATAGTTATGTTGTTATTTAAAGTCATAATAATCAAAAAAAAACTTTATAATAATTTTTTCCCTTGTATTTTTTATTTTTTGTTTTTGTAAAATTGGGATATGTGAATAAATAAATATTTATATATAACATTAAAATTATGATTAGTGTTGTTTTTATATGTACTTTCTTACAATATGTTTTCTTTAAATCTATTTATTATTATTAAAGGGTGATGTATTATTCAGGCACACAATATCTCATATGCAGAGGGATTTTTCAAATTTCCTCAGAAAAATATTTCTCTTTTTTCTTTCAAAAATTTAAATATATATTTTGATTTCAATTAGAGAAATTAGAGAGAACTAATTATTTACAACATTGATGCTCTCACATATAAGTTTTGTTGTCATAACTTTTATTAATTCAGAGCGCTTTTGACAAAGAACTATAATTTCTTTACGAAATTCTTTTTGATGAATAAATTTTTCGAAATCAAACTACCATTTTATAGCTCTTGATGTGGTCAAGAGACCTCGATTGGTGCGTGCAGATAATTTCTAAATTTGTAGAAATCTCATTCTAGTTCAGGTTAATATATATAAGTCGATTGTTTGAAAATCATATCCAACTATATTAATTATAAAAATGAAGACATCATCAAGAAAAAAAATGGCAGATGGATTTAAAAAACAAATAGAAAATGATGGCAATGAAAACAATATATATTAAATAAAAACAAAAAAGGCTTTATATAATTTCTTTTGTTATCTTTATTTAATTTAATATAGGAAGCTATCTTTAAAAATGTCGTCTTTCTTCTTCCTCAGCTTATTACAATCTTCCACATAATGTCCGATCCAAGGCATTTGAAGCACTTATTTAAATAGTACAACTTAACATTCGGACATCCTGAATGGTAGTGGCTAGAGCATTTGTAGAAAAAACACTTGCTGGTCGTTCTGCTCATGCTGTCATGCTTGGTCATCATGCTTGGTTGTGCTTGGCCTGGTCTTGGTCTTGCTGGTTGTGCTTGGTCATTAATGTTTAGTTGTGCTTGATCTGGTCATGCTTGTCGTGCTGGTTGCGCTTGGTCTGGTCATGCCTGGTCATCATGTTCGTTGTGCTTGGTCTGGTCATGGGTACATCTCTCATGAAAATGCAAAATGTTCACGCTACAGCGATGTATAAACCAGACACTTTCTTCCTACACCAGTAGCGCAGGGTATAGCATATAAAGTTGTAAGCAAAGTTTGCATGTCATGGCGTACATAAGACTGAACGCTTTTCATCTACATAATAGTAGCATAGGGTTAGAATATTCACTATCATGAAAAATATTACTGACCTTTAAATCACACTGGATCGCTAATGCCTTTTCGTTTGCTCTTGTGCCAGGTTTTAGATCCTGAATCAAATTTTTAATTCGGCACTCAAGGTATTATGTGACATGTGTCTTGTTGCAGATGGGCTTGCTGGTCGTACACGTTTATTTTTATTATTTGGGTAGTGTTGTAAAAAAGAAATTCAGATTGATTTGATTAAGATTATCTGATCTGCCGTTGATCAAAATTTATTTTATATATATATATACTATTAATTGGTGATACGTGAATGAATCAAAGATCTGCTATTAATTGGTGATATATATATATACGTGAAATCAAAGATCTGCATTTTTACTTTGCATTATTTCTTCTTGTGCCACAGGATGGAAACACAGATTTGAGGGTCTCTCTGATTCATTCACGGATTGGCAATTAAAAATAAATCTTATCAAATTTTAAATTTTTCTAAAAAAAAAAACATGTTTTTTTGCAGATAAAGGTTCTTAACTGTAATCCTATCTCCTATTTGAATATTTGTAATTGTTACAAATGTTTGAAATGATTATGAATATTTAAGAATATCCAAAATAGTGTTCCATGTTGCAATCCAAAAAAGGAAACAAAATGGTTGTAAAGGTGGTTGCAACCATTATCAAAAGTTCAAATATCCATTTCAAAGGATTTTCAAGGTTGTATATACAAATTAAATATTTAAAAATTTTTTTTTGAATTTTTGAGGATAAATTTCAGGGCTGGTAAAGCTGACTAAACTTGACTTAATATTAACATAATGACTGAATAGTTTAGTCAGTTTAACCAAATGCTATGTGACCAGCCCTGATAAATTTATTTATTAATCTTAATCAAATCAAATCATTCTTAATCTAATCAGATTTTAATTTCTGAGGACACATTAAGTCTTGTTAAAGTTAATAAGTAAATTTATTAAGGTTAAAATCATCAATCATGATTGGCCAATATTTTTGATATGAACATTTTTGTAAGAAACATTTATTTTAAAACTAAAAAAAAAAAATTTTTTTATTATTATGAGATAACAATTCTTGATTGAATATCACATATAAAAGATTCTTCCGGTCTTTTTACATCAAAAATTTCTAACAAAGATGGAACTTGATTTTGTGAAAAACAATCCTACAAATCATTAACTGATTCTTCTGATTCTTTGTAAGAAACATCTATGCCATTGATTTCTAAGCTGTCCAAATCTTCATAATTTTCTTGGTTGTTGTTAATATTTTCAACCTGATTTTTGATGAAATTATCTTTTTTATCAATTTTAAATTTTTGACTTTATTCTTTTCTTTAATGTTCCAAGCAATTTGTGCCAAATTTGAAGTTTTTTCAGCAGACAGCTTATTCCTTCTTTTGATGTGAATATTACTCATTAAAGGCTCTTTCTGATATGGCTGAATGTGGGGGTTAAAGTTGGTGTCTGTAATTGTTTTCACATTTCTGCAACTGCGATTTTAAAACTCGAGTTGCAAACCTTTCTGCAACCCCTGCAACCCCTGCAACTGTCTGCAACCCCTGCAACTGTCTGCAATCTCTGAAACTGCCTGAAACTGTCTAACTATAATTATGATGACTTAGTTAAAGATGGCTCTGCAACTAGGAGGTTGCAACTCAGGAGGTTGCAATCCCCAAAAATATTGACATCTAATGCTGCAACTGCTGTAATTCTGTCTGTAATTGTCTGCAACCTCTAGTTGGTCAGCTACTTCAATCACTATAAAACTAAATTTATTTTTATGTTTAATGGTAAAAATAATGGCAATGGTAATAATAAAAGATAATAAGAATGTTTTTTTATTTAGAAATAATCAATAATAGTCATCAGGAAATTTTCCCATTGTAATATTACATCCATAAATTTTAATATGTAAAGTTGTAATATTTGCATAAAAAATTATGTAATATTTACACCCAATGTAATAATTGCATAATTTTTGTATGCTTATTTGCATAATATTACGGCCCACCATAAACTTAATAATTATGTAAATCCACATCAGAAAAAATTCCTGATGGTGGTAGTAATGATTTTATTTAAAACCAAATAAATCCCATTTTTGCAGTTATGTGATTCCATTTTTGATACTAAATTATCATAATTATAGTTACAGACAGTTTCAGACAGTTTCAGTGGTTGTAGAGGTTGCAAAAAAGGTTGCAACTCGAGTTTTAAAATCTGCAGTTGCAGAAAATGTGAAAACAGTTACAGACACCAACTTTAGTTAACATATATATTAATTCTAAAGAAAATTTAAAAAAAATCTCACCAAATAGTTGGATAATTTAGAACCTCTCTTGGCACTTGTATTTATTGAACAGGTGATGGAGTATTGATGCTGGATCATCTTTATTTACAACTTGAAAATCTTCGAATTCTTCAAATGAAAAACTTTGCAATTCACAAATTTCTTTGTAACATTGGCACATTGATATGTGCATTTTGCTGTCAAGTCAAAACTATCATTCATTCTCAAATTTGTTTGTTCAAAACATTATCCTACCTATTAATATTAACCCATTTTTCAATTGCTTCTCTCATTTTTTTTCCAGGATTCGATTTTCATTGGCAAAATTTTTTATCATGGAGGTGACAACACCTTTTCCTTCATCAAATAATTCGTAGATCTCCACCACCATTTCACTAAAGATAATTTGGATCCAATTCAATCTTTTTATTAAATAATTGCTTGAAATCCTTCCATAAAGTTTCAATATCTTTCGGGTATTGCTTTTCACCAACTGGTTTACTCGGTCTATATTTCTCCAAGGCTCTATTTCATTATCAATTCTTTGATTTATATAACAGAGCTGGTTGTAATTTTTATATCGGGAAAAAGACCGAGCCATATAGATAAATCAACTAAAGGAACACCTTCATCGCAAGATTATTGGGAGGAGTAGCACTAATGAATCATTGGATTTTCTTAAGGCTAAAAAAGTTACATTTGATAACTTTGGAATGAAAAAATCACATTCAGCAGTTAGAGATGCAACAATTCTTTTAATTTTTGTTTTATTAACACGTTCTTTTTTACGTAGTATTTAATTCGTTAAGGAAAGAATTTAATTAATGCCGACCCGGGCAAATTAAATTCATATATGGTATTATAACGCTATAAAGTTCAAAATTTTCATGAATGCTAAACTGCGAGATAAAAAATAGTTTATCCCACATGCTAGATTATCATTATTAATTATGAGCGACAAAACCGGGAATTGATTCCCGATTAAATTAGTAGAAATTATTATTATATGGGAAAAATTTGTTACTGTTAACAATTTCCCCAACATCAATATTGATGATTCAAGTGATAATATCCATGAAAAAAAAAATTTTATTAGTATTAGAATATAAAACCTTTCCAAAATTGGGACTTTAGCGCAGTCATTGGCGAAACTATATAGACATATTCTATCAATTTACCGAGTTAAATTTTTAAAATATAAAATAGTTCTCGAGTGCATACTTTTAAAATTTACACAAATTTAGGAGGTCTCTAGAACAAACTATGTTGTTTGTTAATTCGGTAACGTGATTAATTACTATCCAATCATTTGATTGATTTTTTTGGTTTAAATCCGTTTCACTTTTAAATTTTGTAACTAATGAATGATTATTACTTGTACCAGGTTAGATCCATTGAATGTTGGTTATTAAAAGAATATTCATTTAGGTCTAAAAACAAACATTGTGCGATCTTGCTTTAATAATTTGATTACCACTTTCTTTTATAGTAACATCATCATCCTTTGATGAACGCCTATGCCTCCTACTACTACTACTACTAACATATGAATCATCATGACTTTTACTACGACTTTTATGTCTATGTCTATGACTTCTGCTACTGCTACGTCTTCTACTATTATTAGATTTATGTTTTCTTCCTTCTTCTTTACTACCGCGATCTCTAATATCATTAACATTGTCATTATTGATATCATCGTCATCAACACGTTCTTTTTTTACACGGTCATCTCTACTACTTCTCTCTCTACTTTTACTACTCCTACGATGATGATAAGATCTTCTACGGTGCCTACTATCATCCTCATCTTCTCTACCACGACTAACACTTCTATGTGAATTACGACGATGTCTTTCCTCACCACCACCTCCTCTGCTTTTACTGTGATGGCGATTTTTATGTTCACGGTCCTATACATGAAATATAGACAATTAAAATACAAATAGACAAAAGGAAAAAACAATAGTGTAAATAAATATATTTTTATTTTTACTAACTCTTCTTTCGCGGTCTTCTCTACGATCTTTCTCCTCTCTACTAACGCGATCTTTTTCATGTCTAATACTTCCGCCACTAATATTATTATTAGTAGTAGTATTAGTAGCAGAAGTCATAGACATAGACATAAAAGTCGTAGTAAAAGTCATGATGATTCATATGTTAGTAGTAGTAGTATTAGTAGTAATAGCAACACGATCTCTTTCATCTCTACGATCTCTTTCATCTCGACGTTCCCTTTCATCTCTGCGATCTCTTTCATCTCTACGTTCTCTATCTCTTAACTCTCTTAATCTTAATCTTTCCTCCACATCTTTTTCTCTTCTTTTCCGTATTTCAGATAAAATTCGTTCGTCTTCTTCCTATAAATTATATATAATTATTTTTAAATATTTTTTTTATTAATTATTAAATAAACAATAATTAACAACCTTTATTTTACGTAATTCTTCCATTTTTTGTTCAAGAAATATTGGTGGGATACCACTAACAC
>CAUDNR010004388.1:27283-48404 GCA_958430865.1 Entrophospora sp. SA101 | reverse complement strand
GATTAAATCTAGGTACTTTGGCATTATGCACGGCTACAGCCCGTCTTTTAAGAGCAGGGCCTAACTGTTGTTCTCGAAATATTATATTTTCTCCATTTTCTTCTGTAATATTACTTAGACGTTGAAATTCTTCATCAATTTTAGGCACGAAATTTTGAGGTCTGCACGGGTTTTTTCTTTTGAGATGCGAACGAAGCTTTTGAGGTGTTGCACATGTATAGCCACAGCGTTCACAAGTTCTATTCTTTTTTACCATGTTGGTCTAACCAATTCGATTTATTTTACTTATATATTAAAAACTTTTTACTTTAAATAAATAATTCTATATTTCAAAAAATGATCGGAGAAAATTCTTGTCCATAGCTTCTTAATTCTGGAGCTATATGCAATAATGCCTGTATGTGTCCTGAAGGATGTCGGCTTCACAATAAAAAAAAAACGTTTTCCATGCTCTGATTGCGGTAAACCTACTCATTCTAAATCTGGACGTTGTCCAGCTCATATTAGAGGATTTTATGTTGCTCAATACTATCATAGATTACGCACTAATAAATAAATTTCGTTTATCAGAAACTTGCTCTGAGCCGTTTTATCCGATTTTTTCCAAGGACAATTTTTCAGGAAAATGCTTTAGAGATGCAAAAAAATATATAATTGCTATACTAATTGGGCTTTATAGACCGGGATAGCCCTTTTTTAAATATAATTTTATAAAATTTCGTTAGATTTTTTGGTTAGATTTTTTTTTCGTTAGATTTTTTAGGACAAAATTGTGGCCCAAAAAAAAAAAAAAATGGCCGCATTTTGGTTGGATTTTTTAGTTTGCATAGATTTTTAAGCTTTGGAGGTAATAAAAACGGCTAAAAAGATAGTTAAATAATTAAGAAATCTATAGCCTCTACAGGTGTTTTCTGATATGTAAATACAAAATCGAACCAAAATGAGGCCTAAAAATAAAAAATGGCCGCTCTCGAATGTGGCCAAAAATTAAAAATTGGCCGCGTAGAAAAAAAATCGAACCAAAAATGTGGCCTAAAAAATAAATTTCGCCACTTTCAAAAAACTGATATCTTTTTGACCTTCCAGAGCGGCTAGGCACACGAATGCCGCCATGGAGGTTTTGTCCCAAAACCCCCCTTCTGGCATTGTGTAAACTGTAATTGGCATTTAAATTTTTCGTGTCCTATAAAAAATAATCTAAATGGTCTCATATTTATTGCTACATTTTATAATGAACATTTTGGACACTTGATCTTCTGCAAGAAGATTTGAGCCAAAAAAGCATTTGACAAAACTATTACTATGTTAAATGATATTGAATAATGGTCTCGTATATATCACATTTTATAATGAACATTTTGGATACTTACTTGATCCACCTGCAAGAGGATTCGAGTCAAAAGAACACCCATTTATCAAACTAATGCTAAATGATATTGAATGGATGTGTAGATGGACATTTAAAACCTCTTGTAATAAAACGGTGCATATTAAAATTCGTGTGCACACAAAATTTATTATTTTTGTGTTAGGTGCGCAGAAAACAATTTTTTTTTTTTAATATTTAAAAGTTGAAATGTCTTTTAATAATTTATATAATTTATTAACACAAGACAGAAGAGATTTAGTACTTAAAAGCTGCAATGAAATGGAGAGTATTGCATATTCTGCTTTTCCAACTGTTTCTGACAGAGAAAATTATAAAAGTTATTTGTTACAATTAGTCAAAGAAAACAAAGAACTATTAGAAAGGTTTGTTTATAATTTTGAAAAAATTAATGCAACTTATAAATGGAGTGAACCAAGAGAATGCAATAATTGTAAAACAACAAGATACACTGATAAATATTGTGAAAAGTGTATTAGTCTACACTTACAGAGCCTTTTCAGCACTTGGACATCTGGAAATGAGATAATTGATAGTTTTATTCAAAAGTGTCAACATCTTTCATCTCTTCCAAATAGAATTATAGAATGGATACCTTATGAGCAATTTTATGATATAGAAAAGTTAACAGAAGGTGGATTCAGTTCTATTTATACTGCTTCATGGACAAGAGGAACTATTGATGATTATGATGAAAATAAAAAGGAGTTTAGTTATTTTGGAGCTCAGATTGTGGTATTAAAATCATTAAATAATTCAAGTGATCCAGGAAAACTTTTTTTTGACAAGGTAATTGATCTTTTTTAAAATAAACCATTTTTTTTAGTTTAAACTAATTGACTTATTTATATAATTAATTATTAATTTCAGGCATTGAATTATTGTAAAATCAAATCAGGAATGATTGTTCCTTGTTTTGGTATAACTAAATTCCCAGAAAATGGAAATTATACAATAATTCTTAATTATCTGAAAGAGGGAAATTTAAGAGATTATATACAAAAAAATCATTCAAATTTAAGATTAAAAGATAGAATTAATATTTTTAGATATTTATGTAATGCATTATATCATATACATGAAAAAGATTTAATTCATTGTGATTTACATAGTGGTAATATATTGATGCAAGGAGGTAATTGCTATATCACATATTTTGGATTATGTGGACCAGTTGATGACAAATTATCAAATAAAATTTATGGAATTGTATCTTATATTGCACCAGAATTATTTAGAGGAAAAAAATCCACAAAAGAAACAGATATTTATAGTGTTGGGATGTTAATGTGGGAAATATTTGCAGATCATCCACCATTTGATGATGAGTCACATGATATTTTACAATTAAAAATATGTGAAGGTTTACAACCACCAATATTACCAGGAATGCCTGGTGATTATGCACAAATGATGCAAAGGTGTTGGGATGTGGATCCAGCCAAGAGACCAACTATTGGAGAACTTTTTAAATTTGCTTGTAATCAACTTAAAGAAATTATCAATAATGATAATGATATTAATAGTATTAGTAGTAGTAATTCACAACAAATTCACAAGTCACATCCATTAGCATATCATACAAGTAGAACATTAAGTGATGAATTTGGTAAGTTGAATCAAAGTAATTAAATTATGAAATATAATTTTGATAAGGCAATTAAATAGTTGGTTAATTAATTGAATTTACGGATTTAAATATGATTATATATTATTAATTACAATGATAATAGTAAAAATAATAATTGGTAGGGTTAAAGTTAGAAAATTGGGTTTGATGGGTAGATAATTAATTATTTTTTTCATATTTATTAATAATTTTTTTTGTTTATTTATTATATTTATAAATAAATTTAATTGATTTTCTCTCCAAAATCACACATTTTATATATAGTAATAGTTGAATAATTAATATAGTACATAATTTTCCTGATGTTAAAAGTCAAAAGTCAAATGAATATAATTCTGACCACATCAATAATACTAATACTAATAACTATTATAAATTTAAAGGATCCAGATTCATATTCCAATTCTTTTGCTGGATGTTTTTTACCTTCAAACCAGTGTAGAAGATTCAATGCCAGGAATGTTGGAATGTTCTGAATTTGTGAAATAATTTCTAAACTTCTGAGATTAATAACAAAGTTTATATTGTTTTAAAGTTGTATACATATATAAAAGCTTGTAAATAATATGTGTAATGTTGAAAATACAAAGGAAAAATATTTTTTACAACCGATGGTATTTTTTTGAAGCTTTAGGAAAGATACTTTGAAAAAAATTATATAAAAGAAAGCTGAAGATTTTTTCTTACAAGTATGAAAAATTAATTTGTGAATTTTTGGTGTACAATATGTACATGTTTTACACTTTATTTATTTTTACTAATAAACACTATATAGTAATTTCATAGGGGCGACAGTTTTGAAATTGATTACACATTATTAAATTTATAGCATTTTATCCAAACCTATCATGCATCAACATCCAACATAGTTGGACACTATTTATACAAAAATATACGCCGAGAACTTTTCCTCAGGAATGCATGAACAATAAAAACGAGAAGGATAACTTTGAGTTTAAATAACATCTACTTTGTCACATTTTTAGTAATTATACAATAATTAAAGGCATGTTGCTGATCGGTTTGTCACATGAACTGCAGTGTATTTACCGTAGTAGCAGTAATATGCGATTTATTAACGTTTTAAAAAAACTGCACAATATAAAATAATTTTTATAATCCGCCATTAATTACATCGTAATTATTTTATTTACATATTAACCTTATCTAAATTCTAATTTTATTCTATTACCATTATTACTAGTAAGTATTAACAACCTCGTTATCACCATCGTTATCATTGTCACCCATTCAAATTCGATTGATTAATTATTATTATCACCTACCACTAATACAATAGGATTACTATTATTTCCTCCAAAATATTCAACAACAGATTCCATAGATGCAGCAGAAGAAGAAGGATTATCGCCACCTCCACTTTCATTTCCATCAATATTATTATCACCCTTAATTGTTGTTTTGTCATCACCCTCATTGTTGTTATTATTATAATCTGATGATGATAATAAAAAGGTATTATTGGATTCTAATAATACTATAACACCATTATCAGGAGGTGATTGTGATACAATTGAAGATTCGGGAGGTCCATTTTTATGATGATTAGTTTTCTTTTGTTTTTGTGTTTCTTTAAATGCTATGTTTATTAAAAAAACAACAATAACTATTTTGTGATTTTTGGATTATTTTATTAATTATATTATTATTATCAATTCTTACCATCTAATTCCTCTTCTAATATTGGTACAAAATCTTCGAATTTACATTCCTCTAATGCTTCAAAAATATCACTTGTAGATATATTTTTATGACTACGTTTTTTAGCAATTATGTTGGCTCTTCATTTTTTTTATAATCAATCATATGAGGTTAAAAAAAGAGTATATACATTAATTAATAACATTCATTATATTCAATATGAATTAAGATTGATAATAGTAGCGTTAGTAAGTACCTTTTGGTTATTAATCTGATGAAAGTTGTTAATGATCTATTTATTGCTAATTTAGCATCTTTCTCTACTGTTATTTTATTACCTATCTTTTAATATTTTTATTATTATTATTAAAATAAAGAATAAATCATTATATATATATATATACATATGATCAAGTATATTATTAAATAAATTGTTTTATTTTACCGCATTTTGTAAAATTTTATTAATCAAGTTACTTTGCATGTCTAAATTTTCAATATTTTCAATTTCTTGATCAATATCCAACTCACTATCTGACTCTTTTTTCTTTTTATTCTTCTTTTTTTGGGAATTACCATTATTATTATCGTGATTATTAATATTGATATAATTATCAATACTGTTACTATTATTGTTGCTGTTATTATTGTTGTTGCTGAGCTTGCTATTACTGCTATTGTTATTGGGTTTGCTGTTATTGTTGCTGTCTTCTACTCTTTTTAGTGAAAAAATATCTACAGGAAGATGAGTTGCGTTAAACATTTTTTATTATTATCAATTTTTTAGAGGTGCATAAAAATATAAAAATAGATAATCACAACAAACATACTAATACAATATATTTTCCTCCATAAATCACGTGCTAGAAACCCGTGACAACGTGACATATAATAATAATGCACTGTATATATAACAAAATGAAATTAATGATGTATCCTGCAAGTAAGAATTAATTAACGATATATTTATTATTATTTATTCTAAAGAAAGAGATTAATTATCAAACTCACAAGTTATCATACTAATCGGATCCTCATGACAATGTTAATTTCGCAATGACTTTATTTGTCACAACTAAGGATACTAATACGGACGGCTGCAACTTTTGACAAATGCAACCATCAAAAATTCAGACAAGTGAAAAAATGAACTTTTTATATATTATGGTGCAAAATCGGTGTTGTATTATTATTATTGGTATTAATTTTATAGCATGATCATAAGATGCTGTTATAATGAAAACCCCATCCGGCAATAACTTTGAATAACGTATCTTTAAATGGTTGCGTGATCTCCAAATTTGTAACATCAATCATGAAGTTAACAACATTACATAAATTGGATTGATAACATAACGGTTCTATGAAACTAACGACAGTCTTATCTGCTGAACCTGTTACAATTGTTGATATCCAATAAATTTTTTACACCAATATTTTGTGTTTTAACATGAATTGTTTATATAATGAGATTTCAATTCCCAGGGTAATCAAATCATCAATTTCCTACAATTTTTTTTTTTCTTATATAAATACACCTTTCAAATACAAACTATCAAAATCGGTTTGTAATTCTGTTAGTAGATAATCTTGTATTGTAAAGGTTTAAAAGTTGATTGGTATTATTACTAAATAATCTATTAGTATTGTTATTTTTTTTCAATGTTTCTTTATTTGCTTCCAAACCAATAAAAATTTTGAAGATGACCGATTATTATCAAGATGATATGACCAAGCCTGGTTAATATCATCTACTTTAGAAAAAATTTTATTTTTATTTTTATTTTATTGTTTGTTATTTGTAAGATGTATATGAGGCATATGTAAATAAAAACCTCTTATTTAAAATAAAAAACTAAAAAGTTTAAAAAAAAAAATAATAGTAAAAATAATAATATTATTATCTTTAATAAAACTCATTAAAAAAATACTCGTTTTCATTACATCTCGCCTATCTATTATTTATAACCTGTATAAATTTTTTCGTGAAAAAGAAATAGAAAAAAGAAAAAGAAAATAAGAAAATAATATAAAATTATAATCATTATCCTTTTCTTTTTCAATTTTATTTTTAGATTCGAACTAGTATTAAAAATTAAAAATTAAAAAATTAAAAAAGTGAATTGGTTTTTTGTTTGCCTGATCAAAAGTATTATCATTATCACCATTAATTATCTACTACCATTTGTTGTCATGATGTTCAATTTTAATCTCTGGACCTAAATTTCCGTGATGTTGATTATGAGGATGATGATAGTGAGAATGAATAGGAGGATGATGAGGATGATGATTAAGAGGATGTAATTGCATCGATATACCATTTAAATCTAAACCATTACCACCAACAATCATTTGATGAGTGTGAGGATGATTATTATTATTATGTTGTTGTTGTTGCTGCTGTTGATGATGATGATTATGATGATTATGATATCCAACAATATAATTATAATCGGCATTATTATTATTATTATTATTATTATTATTATTATTATTATTATCCACTGAATTCATATTATTGTTGTTATTATTAGTTGTTGTTGTAGAGTCATTTATTACTACTAAACCTAATTGATGATTTTGTTGTTGTTGATAATTATTGTCGTTATCATTATTATTATTATTATCATTACTAAGAACAATCTTCGATCTTTTTTGACGCTTAGTATTACCATTTTTATAATGAGTTCTACTGTGAGCAGCAAAGTTATCCGATCTACCGAATCTTTTACCACAACCTGGATGGATACAAGTATATTTGCGTTCACCAGTATGAGTGATCATGTGACGTTTAAGATGTTCAAGTCTTTTGAAACTCCAAGAACAATCAGGCCAATTACAAGAATGTTTGGTGACTTTTGTATTTGCTGTTTTTGCAGATGAATTATTATTGTTAATTGAATTAGGTGTAGATGATGGCTTGTTGCAGGTAGATCTTTTTGGTATAATTTTAGGAGATAATAATGATGATGACGATGATGACGGAGACAACGATGTTATAGGTGATATTGATGATGGAATCATTAATGAATTATTATTATTATTAACATTATTTGTTGTAACAGAAGATGAAATTAATTGATGATGATGTGAAGATGAATGAAATGATAAATCATGATTGATATTGCAGTTATTATTAATATTGTTGCTATTGTTGATATTGCTGTTGTTATTGTTAATATTGCTGTTGCTATTATTATTATGAGACATTGCTATAATACCATGATGAGAATGATGAGAAGAACCGTTTATATTTGGATTAATGGCAGTTGTAGTTGTAGCAGTAGCAGAAGAAGATAAATTTTGAGAAAGAGCAACAGCTGCTGCTGCAGTCACGACAGTTGTAGGAGTAGTAGAAGTAGTCGTAGGGATGGAAGAATTTTGTTGTAAGAAAATGTTAGTAGTATTATGAGGTATTGTATGTGAAAAATGAAGTTGTTGATGTGGATTATGATGATGAATTGGATGATGAATTGGATAATGATGAGAATGATGATTTACATGATTATGTGGTGGTGGATGTAGAAGAGTCGAAGAAGAGATTGTTGTTGGTTGATAAAAGTAATGTTGTGGTAAACTATTTCCGTTGCCCATTAAATTTGCCATTATGTGATTTTGTTGATTTTGTTGCTGAAAATTATTATTATTATTATTTCTTGTAGAATTGCTATTATTACTATTGTTATTATTATTAGGAGTATCAGAATGAAATGAATAATTTTGTTGCTGTTGACAATAATTAAAAGTTGAAGAATTAGTTCCCCTTTGACAATTATTATTATTATTATTATTATTATTATTACTATTAGAAGTATTACTATTATTAGTATTAATCGAATTATTATTATTAGAATTAATTGGGTTATTATTAGTTGTAAGATTATTATTGCAAATAGATTCTATTGTAGAATTGTTGTTAGAAAGAGACTGTAAAGCAACAGCAGCAGAAGAATGTTGATCAAATTGATACTGGCTATTATTATTATCATTATTGTTATTGTTAGTTGTTGTTGTTGTTGTAGGTGTAACTAAATACTTTGATCTAGTACTTAATTGTTGGTCGTGATTACTGTTATTTTCGTGTTGATGGATGATTGCTGATTGATCTGTTAACATTTTAGGTAATATAAAGCATGGACCGTAAATTAGCATTACTTTTTTTAGTAACAAATAATGTGACAATAGAAAATAATTAAACAGATCAACTTACCCATTTATATTTATTTATATTTTTATTTGTTTACCTTGTTGTTTATATATATATATGTATCTTGTTTATATATCTTGTTTATTTATTTATATACCTATTTGTTAAAAAATTTCGGAAAAACAGTTTTTCACTTTTAAAATAATTTTACTATATAATAATAATTATTTATAATTATAATAATAATTAATTATTAATTGATTGATTTAAATAGTAAGATAGGTAAGGGGTAAAGAATAAATATTAGAAAACAAGAGTGATGGATGATTGACGACGATGATGAAGATAACGATGAAGAAAAGAAAATCAAAGAAAATTAAGAATTTAGCAGTAAAATAAAACTATTAAAAATAGCAAGATAAGCAAGCCAAAAAGTTAAAAATAAAATAAAATTTTTATGACGTGATTTGCAAATTATTGATTTTTTAAAAATAATAATTAATGATAAATCACTAACTAAAAAAAGACGTTTTATATTTTAAAGAATAAATAAAAAAAAATTTTCTTTTCCTGATAAAAAACTGGTAATTTTTTTATTTATGTTCGAGAAAGGAATTAATAATAATATTTATTATTATTAAATTGTTAATATTAATATTAAATTTTTAATATTTGAAAACTGTCAATTCTCCTTTCCTTTTTTCCTTCTTCTTTTCTCTCTTTCAAGGAGAAGATGTTAAAAAAAAGGAGGAATTATTGGAAGGAAGGAAGGGAAGGAAACCAAGGTATGAGGTATGTGTGAGCAATTAGTTTGGTGATTAATTTAGTTAGCTTTATAATAATTAATTAATTTAATTAATTAATTATTGGTTAGAGGATAAAGGTTATTAAATTTAAGCGCGTGTGAGATTAAAGATTCTTGTTTTTTAATTATTTATTTATTTCTCTCTCTCGTGTGTATTTATGAGATCTTTTCCAACAAATAGTGGTTATTATTTTATTTATATATAAATGAAAGGGAAAAAAACGATGAAAACAAGCATTTAAATTGATTTTATTTTTATTTTTATTTTTATTTTATTTATATTTATTTTTTGTTTTTGTATTAAATTATGTTTTTAACCCTTTGAAATCTTATTTATTTATAGAATATAATAATAATGATAATAATGAATGAAATATAGTATCGAGAAAATAAAACAAATTGTATATTAATTAATTGGTTCTTTTTCTTCGTCTTTTCTTTCTTGATCTTGATCTTGATTTTTGATAAAAAATATTTTTAAGTGATTTTTAAATTACATAATATTTAACATACAGTATATAAACGCGTATAAGATTTGATTTTTTAAAAATATAAAATTAAAAAAAAACAATTAAGACTTAAAATATTAGACAATGGTTTATTATAAATAAATCTTTAATGACCAATTATTATTTTTTCCATAGTTATACGTATATTTATTATGTGCGCTGCTGTGTATATATCAAATGATCTTTATTAAATAGTTGTTTTTATTTTTTATTATTCTTTAGAACAAATCAAATTTTTTAATTTTTTTAATTATTTCCTCAAAAATCAACCAAAATAAAAGGAGGTGTGTTTGTGCATGTGTATATTAATATGTGTGAGTGTGCATAGACGGATATTTGTGAACGTGCTTTGCTACCCAACAACATCAATCAATCCATTTCACAAATAATTTTCTATATATTATTAATTGAAAATATCAAAATTTGATTGGTTTTCCTTATCTTCTCTTGTTCTTTTTGAAAAATTTTAAAGGTGAAGAAGAAAGTATTTATTTTTCTATATTTATAATGATAAAGACATTTAAAAACTCAAAACTCAAATTTATTATTAAATATATAAATAGAATATTGTTACCATGTCATTGATGCATTTAATTCTTGATGATTGATACTTTTTCTATTTTTTATCTAATTTATTTAAATAATATTCATTTTTACTATATGTTACATGTAAATATTTTTCTTTCGTTCGTTCGTTCGTTTATTTTGTTCATTTTTCAATTTATTTAAAAGATTTTAATTTGCTATTCCTCCTTGGAAAACATATGCAGATTATAAAAATTGGGGTTTTTTAATCAATTAATGGATGAATGGAACATAATAATTTTATTTTGATTTACGAAGAATTTTAAGTAAAGACCATTCATTCGTTATTATTTGACGGACGCATTTATTTAATATTGTAATTGTTAATAGTCAGACAATCAGTTGGTCATTCATAAGATTCTGAATCGTGTAACCGTTTTTTAAAGTTTCTCATTATTCTATAACAAAGTTATCTAACAATAATAAATCCTCTCTCATATCGATAGAAGCTCTCTATGTAAAGTTATAGTTATTCGAAAACAATATTATTTTTTACTTCAAAATTAAGATATCCAATTATTACCTTGAGAAAATTTAAAAATATAAGTTTCATATTGTTCGTTGGCAAACAAAAAAACCATAGATTTTTATCAGTTGTAACCAAATTCGGACTGGGGTACAAAACAGGTTTATCCTATCGGTCGAACGCAAAATGATTTTCAAGTGTTTTTTCCGTGATCGACGTCGAAATTTTATCAATATTAATATTAATACAAACTTTAATTCTATCTATATATAGAGATCAACCCAATTACCGCATTTGGAAATTAATTATCTCTTTAATTTTTACGCCTGATGATCTTCTACCACATTTTTCCTTTTTGTGTATTGATAAATAAATTTAATATGTTTTGCCATTCTTGCTAAACTTTAATAAACAATAATCCACATAAAGCTGTACTCATATGAAAGCTTACAATATTTTCCATCTTTTCAACCACTCATCAAGTTTATAAAGGTAATAATATTCTTTAGTTTGAAGTAAAAAGTAGTGCTGTTTTGAATAACTGTAACTTTACATAGAGGGCCTCTATCAATATGAGAGAAGGATTCATTAAAGAGCTATAATGATATAGTTTTATTTTAGATTAATAATAATATTTGAACTTGTTATAAAATAATGATATTTTAAAAACCTGATTGGTTACATGAATTAAAATTTATATTTTACATATGCAGCAGCTTGACCATTGACTTTATGGTAGCACTGTAGGTGTAGCTCAGTGAAATAAGGGAACAAAAAGATCAATATCTAAAATTCGAACTCAAAATTATGCATGGTCCTATCATTTTCCTATCATATTAAAGTGTGCTGGTCACACATTTATTAGTAAATTAATGTGCAATAATTTACATATCAATATCTATATGCTGTTCAAGTGTTTGCTTTCAGTATGATTGTGTACCCCATGTAAAAGTATTTTTCTTTTTTTGCATTTTTACACCAGCTGCTTGCTAAAACTAGGGAATGACATATGTGAAACCACCAAAATAGTTTCAGCGAATCATTAAATGCTGAAATGCCAAAACTGCTGAAGCTATAGCTGACTTTTTCCACAAAATGTATCTGTAAAATATAATACTTCTAACAATAAATAAAGGAAACATAAAATAATTATGACCTGAGTGGATCCTCAATTCTTATCCATTGTATGTCTGTCTGTGTATGTAACAGTGAACCCTCTATAAGTGTGGAGTGGATGAAAGTGTGCATTTATGGAGGGATGTATTTATATATAGTAAAATATATAAAAATTTTTTAATTATATATATATAAATTCGTTTTAACAAAAACTTTATTTAATAAAAAAAAATAGGGATAAAATTTTGTTTGGTATAACAAAAATCCATTATTACAAGGCTTGACTGTAATTAGATCTTTTTCAAAAACAAACAAAAATGAAACTGAAAATAAATATTTTTCAAAAAATTTATTTAAATTTTATCATATGATGAGGATGTGGAGGATGTTTTTGCAGATTGTTCTATAAGATATTTACTCTGTTTTTTAATGGTAAAAGGATCAACATTTCACTGATTCATAGACTGATCATCAATTAATATTTGCATGCCTTCATCTCATATAGCATACATTACTATGGTTGAACAATAGATTTCTGACATGACAAAGGCTCATCATTCAACCCACCCCACACTACATGAAACCTCAGATACTCCCAAGATAGGCTGTGTGAAAAAGGACATATTTTCAATTTTTGATGATATCTACTAGCTGATTTAGTACAGAGGAGGATATCAAAAATATTCTAGTATGAAGGGTTGCAGTGAATGACATTTTGATTTATGAAAAACTAGAAATGGCATATAAAAAATTGTTTTGATTTCATGTTCCTATATTAAATTGTTAAGTTCTTTTGTTGAATAAAAAAAGTATTTGGCTTATATCAGCAAAAATTTTGAACCTTGAAATTTTTGGTAAGTTCATTTTGTCTAGTTTTTTTGCAGTATGCTCCATATAATAATATTGCTAAACTTTAATTTTTGTTATTTTTAAAAAACCAGTTATTTTATTTAAAAAAATTTAATATCTGGATTAGGTACCTGACCTGATCCATTTGGAACTCTAGTCCCTTGGCAGGTAATTATTTGATTCACAAATTTTTTTCAGTATGAATACCTTCTGAATGTGAGCCACCTTTTTTCCATAGTTCATTAGTAAAGATAGCTCCTCAATTAATTGTAGCATATAAAAATTGAATTATGGCTAATTGCAGTCCCCATCTTTATTCATTAGAATTTGCCCATCTAGGTGAAACTTTGAAGAGAAACCCTACCATATCCCTGTGTATTTCTCACTTGACTTGAAAGTTATCACAGCTTGCCCCACTAGTATCATTAAGCCTGCAGCATCACCTGCTTGAATGTTATCAAAGCCAGGAAGGCTTCAGGATGTAACTACATTAGCACACCCTCTTATATAGACTGTTTCTTGCACCAGTAAGTGATGACTAGTTTTTCCAAGGATGAAAGGTCAAAACTCTGCCAATTACTGAAATCTCCAAATGCTCAACTTTAATAAACAATTAAGGTGAAACTCTGCAAATTGATTTCTGGAAAGCAACCATAATTCCAAATTTATGTGAAATTGAAATTAGCCAATCAAATATGGGGTGTTGAAATTTTCTTTTAATTGGCTAATTCATACAGTACACACTCTCTATAATGACCCTTTCTATAACGACCCTTGCTCTATAATTTAAGTCTGATTTTTTATTATTTAAAAATCTCTGTCTATAACGAATTTGTTAACGAACTGTCTCAAAAAATCACTCTATATGTCCTATATCTGTCTATAACGAACTGATGATCATATATCACATGACATTGACTAGATTTTTTGATATTTAATAAATTTGATTTAGTAATTTTATATTTAAATATTGATGTTTTAATAAATTTTATGTTTAATATTAATAATTCTCTATCTGCATCTGCAGTTGATGATACTGAAAAGGATTACGAAATAGATATAGATGAACAAGAAATAATTTTAACAATTACTCCAAGATGAGCAAAATCAAGAAGTCGTCATTGAAGAATGTTCACCTGTTTCAAGTAAAGAAGTTTTAATTAGCAATAGAAACACATACATCGACCAACAATCTGAAAAGTTGCAGCTAAGCAAGAATGAATTAAACCATTAAAAGTCTTAAAAAGAAAAATCAAAAAATAGAATTTGATTCAAATCAACAGTCAATATTATATACCTTTTTAACTATTTTGTAAAGCGGCTATTTTATTTTATTGTAATTTTGCAAAACGGTTATATTTTATATACGTGTATATTATATTTTTTTTTTAAATATAGTTTATCCACATGATCATTACAAATTACTTTTTTATCCCAACCCAAAAGTTCGTTATAGGGAATATCTAAAAATGATCTGCAAAACCCTTGTTGCACTATTACTATATTTTGTAATACATAACGCGTACGCATGAATGAATAAATCTTTTTTTAACTTATCATTTCAAGAATATTATTACTAAAATGACAATCCACACAAAAAGAAAAAGAAAATATGTTACATTTGCTCCTGAGCACTTGTTAATAGAAATTAAATATATAGAAAATCATAAAGATTATTATCGAATAGAAGAATCTGAAGAATGTGAAGAAATAGAATCTGAAATGGAAGAGGAGATAGAAGAAGGGGAAATAGTAGATGAAATTGCAAATATGTATGGAAATGGAAAAACTTCAAAACAATCTCATCGTTATCATCCACCTCTGGTAATAGGACCACCGAAAGTAGTATGGTACATTCCACCTCTATTAATAATTAATAAGGGTGACGCTGCTGTCACTATCACTACCACCAAAGTATTGATAAAAAAATCAAAAGCAATTAAAAGTCAAGAAGCAGAACTTCAATATGAGCGTGAAAAACAATTATTGGAAACAATTTATCTTGAGTATAATCAAATACCAGAATCACCACAAGAACCATTATCATCAGCATTAGCATCACCACCATTGGAAAAACCAAAAAAAATTCTATTATTTAATGAGGAATATATTTTAAATATCATAAAACGATTGAAATAAACAATGGTGAATAAAGAAGAAATATTTTGGAGTTTATATTATATATGAATAGACTTGTAAATAGGTTTCTTCAAACAAAAAATTTAATAATAACAATTAACTTTTTTAAATAATATAGCATTGATCGTTATTTTTTTTTCGTTTTTTATTCTTCATAATAAATGATAGCAGTCTTTTTTTTTCAATTATAAACCAATCAACGAATTTTGAAAAATACTTTTACTATATTCATCAAAATTTTGGGGACATTTTCAAAAGTTTTCAGGATCCAACCAAACAACAACTTTACTATCACAGTCAAAATTTTTTATATATGAGAGGGGGCAAAGCCCAACAGGGTGAACATTGTACTACAAAGAATTCAGGGTTTAACATCACCAAATAATAATGCGATCATGATATTAACGAGTGCTCTTTGGTTGTCCCTATATATCAATTCTTGATATTCATAACCAATTAAACATGTGTTCACCGCATTCAAGGCAATATTTTGTTTTTACTTGATTTGCATCAAAAACAACGTAAATAGACACTGGATCAATCATTTGATAATCCATCTTGTTATAAAATCATCGATTCATTCATTCTAAGATAAAAAATCAAACCACAAATCCTTTAATAGTCATTGATCAAGACAATTTTGTTTTATTTAAAAATAAATATCTACAATGTTTCATCAATAACATTTTCATGTTTACTTTTTTTTGCATGTTACCGATTGAACTCTTCTTTGGTTTCTTATTTCACCTAAGACTTACAAAAAAAACAGATTTCATGACATAAATCAAAAATAATTAATCTGATAGAGCCTGGAAAAACATAGTCAAAGTAAATCAACTGGTGATCAAAAATGCCAAAGGGAAATTTAAGGTTTCAAACAATTGTTTGATGAAATCCAAATTTTTCATTTGGTGTGATTATGTGGTGGAGAAGGAAAGGGAATTGCAAAAAACTTTTATCGACAAAAATGAATCTTAGAAGGAACAATCCAGGAATTCACTGTATAGTAGGTTCATTATATCGAGCACCGACTGTAATTGCTAAATTTTGAACCCTGTAATCCCGTGTGACACAATATTCACTGCCCAGTTTTTGTTGTAGTATGCCCCATGTTATTATGTTTACTAGAAAAAAACCGCGCAAATCAAAATATCAAAAGACTAGAGTCATCAAAGAAATATTGTTTACTCCTTGACGCAGACTTTTAATATTATTATTTCTAAATAAATGAATGGCACATGTTATTATTATTGTTCTTTATTATTAAAACTGTGAAAAGGTTTTCTTGACATTCTTTCATACAACAAACAATTGATTCGTATTCAACAAAAGATTTTTTTTCGATAATTGTGCGTTGAAAGATTCAACATATTATTACTATTACTATTGTCAAAGCTTACTACGGACATTAAATTTGATTTAAAACTAAAACTGCAGGGGGCGGATCTGCAAATGAGCATGAAACAAAATAAGCCCCAAATTAAATAATACAATACATATTTTTTATTATTGTTAATATTAATAGCTGAAAACAATAATAATCATTGTCATCATTTTGATTCTATTTTATGAAAACAAGGATTGTTTTTTTCTTATAAATGCACCTTCATTTTTTCAAGTATTTTTTTCTCAACAAAAAATCAAATAATTAAATAACAATTAATAATTTAATAATAACAAATCAAATCTTCAACTTTTTACAAAAAAAAAAACAAACCATCTACAAAAATGAATCCAACTGCAGTTATCACCACCATTAACAACACTTCAAACAATGCAACCGCAAAACCTGAAAATGCCACAAATCATTGCACTATTATGTAAATAGCCAACAAATAATTGGAATCAAAGAAAAGCAATACACGAATTGAAAAAACAAATTCAATTTATAATAATAATAATAAATAGGAAAAATTTTTCGAAAATGGATAATCAAAAAACAAACTTTTTAATAAATCAAAACGAACAATCAATCAAAAATTTTTAATTTAATAATTTAATTTAATATTTAATTTAATATTTTATAACTTTATATATAATAACTATTGTTTATTATTATTATCATTTTTATTTGATGTAAAAATATATTAATATTAATAATTATTAAACATTTCCGTGCGTGATTTTTTTTTAAAAGAGAATTGACGAGTATTTTATACATATTTATTTCGATATGTCCGAGTAATAAACCCAAAGTAATATGCCTCGCTTGAGTATTAAAGCTAAAATTTGTGTTTTATTTATAAGACTGATTGCTCATTTGAGTTGCAATGTCATTGATGTATATTCTCGTAAAAGTTTCAACGGATAATTTGAGAGACTTCTCCAATAGAAACGAAGAAAAAGACAATTTTAAAGATCACAAATATACTTGCCGTCCATACTATGGGATCCCTCAATCCCATCGGGTATGAGCGGGTGGGTGTGCTTTGAGATCAGTAAAAATCCCACAAATCCCCATCCCATATCCCATGCCCCATATTAACCAATCTGATTTTCGTCACACCATTAATATTTTTACGCGTAATATAGAATTATATTTTTTAATGTTCCTTGTGATTCGCTTGTGAAGAATTTTAATTTTTATTATTAAATTACATTTTGATAAACAGGCTGATGAAATAGAAAATTTTATCAATTTCTGAAATTAATACAAGTACTGGAAATTCTAGACAAGGAGGTAAATCTAGAGATCCAGTATGGAATTATTTTAATGCAACAGAAATTCCACATGATTCTTGCCTTTCAGCACAAAGTAAATTTTGCTTCAAGCCATGGAAGTGTGGTAAACCTTCTGACTTGAAAGGGCATTTGGCTCTGAAATGCTCATTGGTTAATAGAGAAGTAAAATTAAAATACTTAAGATTAATTAAATCAGATGATAATATAGAATCTGCAAATAAAAAGTAAAGAGGAAATATTGGAAATAATATAGATCTTCATTCTTATTTTAACAGTGATAGAATAGATGCACCAAAAATTTCAAGAGCAAACCAAGAAATGGTTTGTTTTTTTTTTTGTGTGGAGTTCCTTTTAGTGTTACAGATTCACCTTGCTTCTGTGATTTTACAAAATCTTTATGCAGTGGTTATGAATCTCCAAAACATACCATCGTCTAAGCATCTGTTAGATTTTGAGATTGCCAATATAACCTTAAAGATAGAAAAAGAGGTGTGTGATTCCAAAAATTTGACTTTAGGTAATTAATTTTTAAGTAAAATTTGTGTAATAATAAAATTATTACAGAATCAACTTTCTTTTTTATTGTTTTTATGGTTTTTTATGATAAATGAAAATTTTTTATTAATAAATATATAATACTTTTTGTTAATTCTATTAACGGGACATGGGATGGGATTTGGGATTAGGTTGGCGTTAGATGGGGTTGGATGGATTTTAAGGATTTGAGTATAGGCGGCAAGTATAATCACAAAATTCTTTTTCCCCTGTATCAGATAATCTATAGATTAGGTTGTTTCCAAATGCTCTCTTTGTTGATTTATTATTTAATTTCTTTATATACTTATCAGCAGGATCTTTTATCTTGTTAACAGCAATTCTTATAATGCTTGAATGGAACAACATGCATTTGCAGTTCTAAACTATACCTTATTGCCTTGGTCGCTATTAAGATTCTCCTTAACTTCCCTAATGCACTTTTGTAATGGTTCCCATTTGTTTTTATGTTTATTCATCCTATAATTATTTCATTAAACAGACTATGTTTTTAGGTTTAATTATTTAATTACAAGGATCTCGATTCTTGCCATTATGTTAATACATCAAACGGTTTATCAAACTTATCAATTGAATTCAAAACAACGAATACTCGAAGGCAGTCAAACACATTGTCCATTAAGTTTATTGAAAACAGTTTACATGGGTAACCATATTTTTAAAAATTTGACTTTACGTCTTAAGCGTCAAAACGGGTCATGAAAGAAGCAGAAAAAAAATCATGATCAGCTACCAATGATGCAGTATCTGATAAAGCAATAAAGCAAGTATAATAGAATTTGATTTTATTTATAAAAATTTTTACACAATAATAGAATCTATAAGACAATTATTTAGCTTATAAAAAAAAAATTTGATCATTGGAGGGACCGATTATCGAAAAAATAAAGTATATATTTGCAAGAACGAGATTAAATTATTTTTGGGGTGGGAAATTATTTTCATAACAAAGAAGAAATAGCAATGCAGAAGATCTGTAAGTTTTATAGTACTTGAATGACAATCAATAATACCATATCTTGACATTAGTAAATTTGCCATTGTTAATTAATTCTACGGGATCGTGCACCTAATCTCAGAATAAATATCTAAAATGTATCGCTGCAAACAAAGAATTTTCTTTATATTCTTTGTGCTATCCACTCCATATTGGAGATTAAATATTTAATTAAATAAATAATAGTTAAATATTAATAAATATACAAATGAATGGATTAATTAAATAATAGTTAAATATTAATAAATATACAAATTAATTAATTAATAATGTTACTCCTAATTACAATTTCTGTTATTGCTCTTTATACTTCCATCTCATCACTATCATCCCAAACAAAATCACCGGGCACTTCACTGGCCTCATGTAATTCAGTTAGACCAGCCAAGTCCTCAAGGTAATTGGGCTCATCAAATGCACGTCGAAGAAATTCAAAACCATTAGCTTTATATTCGTTTATCACTTTATCAGAACAAGCAGTACAACAATCGTATGCCTGACCAACTATTATCATGTTGCTAAAATTTGTAAGGAATCCGCGCATTTGATGCGGAATAATGCTTAATGGTGTTGATCTGGAATTGCTTGCATCATCTTGATTACTACTTGTATCTGCAGGTGCTGCAGCTCTATAGATAAAATCATGGTTAGGTTATTAAGGATTTGATTATAATTTGTTACTTTATTTTATTAAAATAAATAAATTACCCTTTTTCATGATGAAGTACAGACACCATCAATTCAACAGCCATGGCACTAGCAATAGCTGACAAACCAGGTCGGGTCACAGTGCATTGTTGATCTAGCGTACGATCTTTAAGCGAATCTTTTGGTGAAACAATGTCATTACAATAATAACACCCAAGTTGTTTGACCATTGGAATTTTACTACTACTAGCAGCAACATCAGAAGTTGATTTTTCAGATGTTAATGAATCATCTTTAACGCCATGTCTCATTACAACATAACTATCAAATCCTAAAGCTGCATTTATAACAAGCTTTTATTTACAAATGAAAATATGTGTAAATAAATGCATGAAAAAAAAGAATCGGAAAAAATTTTAATTACCTTACGCATAGTAGCACCTAATAAAGTAGGCAACCATCTTGATTCTCTACTATCCATTAATAAAAATATAACATCATGATTTTCAAACAATTGCACTAATTTCTCAACATCTTTTTTAGTTTGTGACTCTGAAACTATTGGGTGTCCAGGCATTGGAATATTAATATTGTGACCTTCTGAAATCTTTTTTTTTTTGAAATCATTATCCTATGATATTCTATTTTAAGACAAGGATCCATGACATTAATATTTTGTAATTAGTTGCAATTATATAAACCACCCCATCTGAAGTTGGGTAATACTGTTGCAATTTACATTTAGCTTCTTTTCAAATATCTTTTGGGAGTTTTAATTCAAGAAAATCTTAAATCAAGTCAATTAGATAATTGCATATAGGAATTGACTGTCCTAGAATCAAATAACATGAAATACTGATTTCTGTTGAAAACACCAAAAAAAAAAATAATTAATAGATATATCTTTGAAAATTTAAAAATATAGATACACTAAATACTTTACC
>CAUDNR010004387.1:5277-21067 GCA_958430865.1 Entrophospora sp. SA101 | reverse complement strand
CATGACTTAGCTATTTAATCATTTCCTTGTATGTGAATGCCTCCATCCATCAAATATTCATGATGGTCATGATTATTCAATATATTTGATATCATCATTGACATAACAAAACAATTGCATCACCCAGGTAGTAATGATACCAAGGCCATGCATAAACAAAACCCTTAACAATGCCTGTCTACCCAGATCTCTGGGGTTCACAATAATAAATTATTTTTCCTGATTACAATTATGGTTCCTTACGAATAATAAATCTGATTTTGATAACAGGTGTCAGATTTAATAAAAACTTTCCTATCACAAACATTATGGTTAGGTGCTCTTAACACGCCTCATAATTGTGGATTTTTTTCCACAAGTGAGGGACCCCACATGCTGGAAGGCTTTTTTAAGGTCAATGGACAAAAAAATTTCCCTAATCTTCACCTCAGACTAGGCTTAGCTGCTACCATACAGCATTGATTGTTAACAAGAGTTGACATCTGTGCAATGATTGTTTTTCCACTAAAGTTGATGCCTGCAACTGGTATGAAATTCTGCAACTGAAAAAGTTGCAACCTGGGTTTGCTGTTTTGCTGAGAGAGCTGCCTACTTAGAGCAAGGAAAGATTTAGGCAAAAGCCCATGCCCCCCAAATTACATGTTTGTGTTAGTATCAAAGAAGCAAAGAATTTAAGAAAAGAAAATAATTAAAACAAAACCTATTTTATGACTTTCCTCTTAATATTAGTGCACAAATTCAATTTTCAGAGTCCCAATCTCACTCTGAACCTAAATCACAACTCTTTAACCAGGCTGCTGCAACATCCAGAGTTGCACAACTTTTTGGTTGCATAGCCAGCCATCTTTACCCCTGAGGTAGGATCGTTGCAGTCAACTTTTCAGCCAGCATATCAGCAGCCCTCTCTGGTCAGGTGCTGTGAAGGAAATTAGGTAGGATTCACAAAAGAGTCCTTGACGTTGATGCAATCTTTTGATAAACTCCAGGGCCATGCTTCCCTCCCCTGGAATTCAGTTGCATCATTGTATCATCGGGGGGTGCAAGTCAGATTAGCCTTGTGAACATGAGGAATGTATGAGAATGACTGTAAAGTGACAAGGTAGCATGTGTGCCTTGACATCTATAAATTACAATGATCAAATGGTTTCTTCTGTAGCAATCAATGTGTTGCTTTAACATCTTCTTGTAATTGTTACTTAATATTATTATTAATGTTGATTATATGAAAAGTAAAACAATACCAATCGTTTATCATAAAGAATCTTGTAATAAATACCTAAAGAGACAGACAAATTCTGCTTCCACAGTTTGATTTCAACAAGACATTTTATATTAAGTAAAGAATCAATACATATTAATACATTTACAAAACAATTAAACAATAAACAATACAATGCAACAAAAAAAATAGTGTACCTCTTGCCATCAATAAATAGCACCTTGTCTCCTTTAGAGCAAGCCGTACTGAACAACAACATTCACGCTTCCTCTCATCTTGTAAAAGATAAATTGTTTTTCCAAAAAAATAAAAATAAAAAAAAAATTCAATCGCGTCAACAAACATAATATTAGTGTGTGACACTTGACCCCCTGTAGATCCGCAATGTCCCGCGACTGTTATTATTTATTATTAATATTAATAATAATAAGTAATGGGGCTTCTTTGTCCAACCATCACGCGCATAAATAAAAGTATCACAAAAATTTTTTTTTTCCAGAAAAAAATGTCTTCCTCAAAAGCACGAGAGAAAAGGAAAAGAGAAATTGGAGATCGCGGGTAAGTGTTATCATTAAATGGTGGTTGTTGCCATCATTCGTCATCATTCTAGTTATTTAAAAAGAATGATGCCACTGCTTGTCATTCTAGCTGGTTGATTAATTTACATTTTTGGACTTTAACAAATTTACGCTCAATTCTTAGAACAAAAGAAAATGAACCATTGATAAACACATCTAAGAATATTTTAAGAAAGGTAATCTTCTAGCAGACATCATCTATTAATATTGAAAGAGGCTAATAATACGTTATTTGATCAGTAAAATTATGATCTTTTGATTAATTTTAATTTCTATGCTTTAATAGAATCCAAAAAGAGCAGTTTTATCTGAGTCCCAAAAAGAGGTAAGCATAAATTTTTACTTGAAAATAATAAAATAAATTGGAGATGACCTTATTATTTTTCCTTAAGAATACTCATCTTGACGATCTTGACGATGAATTACCAACTTGGTTAAAAAAAGCGATTTATTATTGAGAAAAATCTAAAAAGATAAATGAAACAAAGTAAGACTTTTTTTAAAATAAATCAGATAATTTTATCCAACTTTCTTTAAAAAATAAAAAAATAAAAATTTAGTATGATATGGTGGTGAATTATAAATGGATCAGATTGGGAGGAATCATCGGAATTCCTGACAGAATCAGAATTTAAAGATTTACAACAAATATTCTCAAGCTCCCTTGAACTTAAAAAATTGAAAACGTGGAAAAACATTGACAATGATGCAGATATATTGCTACACAATCTTTCAAAGGTGAACAGCAATGGTTTTTATTAAAGCTGCTAGTAAAAAAAAATTTATATTATGTATATTTTATTTATTATATGCTTTGATCTTAGGTGAATTTTCAAAAATTGCAACAAATGGGAGAATCTATGCTTTCAGAAGGAACTCAGGGAACATTAGAATTACTAAGAACATTGTTAAAAGATGAAGATAATAATAGTAAAATTGATCATTTAAACACTGATGTTTGTTATATTCTTAACTTATTAAGATTCAGGTAAGTTGATATACACTTTAGATCAATAAACAATATATGCGATTAACTTATAACCTATTTTGAAATTATTTCTCTTATCAGCTGTGAAATTATCAAAAATGATATAACGAAAAGAAAGAATACAGAACGAGATATAGACGTGTTCATAAAAAGCCACATTTTTTCTTGTTTTGATGGAGTTGTTGATAGGCATTTGTAAGTTTTTATTATTCTAAATTGTTTATTTTTCGTTACCTAATGTTCAAGGGTTTTCTTTCCATCAAATTCTTAGTGGAGAACCAGTATCACGAGCTTCACGTGAATGCTGCCAAAAGGTTACAGAAAATGCAGAAGGATATCACCTTGATTGGCTTTTTTCTGTGTGTTAAATTTTTAACTCTTTTTCAATGTTAACATTAGAATCTTTTGAGGAATATGCTAACAGAATTTTTAGAAGCATGAATTAGGTGCCAAAGATTCGTGGGGTTTGGAATTTTCCCTCTGTGAGTGAGCAGGTTCAATAGTGGATGGGTCTGATTCATTTCGTCAAAAGTTCAATTTGTCGAAAGTTCATTTCTACAACAATTCATGTTAATTTGCAACATCACACTCTACTAAAAAACAATAATTATTATCAATACTAAAATATTCAATGTCAATATTGTTGCCATCACTATCATCACCTCATTTATCGAAATATTTTTCGACGAATTGAACTTTTGACGAATTGAACTTTCGATGAAATGATTGTCGATGAAATGATTGTCGATGAAATGATTTTTGACAAAGTAAACGGGACCAAAGTGAGAAGAGGAAGTTGAATTTAAGCAAGAAGCAATGGAAAGAATTCACCAAATATTGGTAGATATGAGGGAAAGATTTCCTCATTGTAGCAAGAATATTGAACAAGATTTAAGAGAATTGATTAGCAAACCATTAAGAAATCAATCTATGACTGTTTGTTTTCAACATAGCCTTATGCATGACTATAAATGGGAAGGTAAAGAAAATCTAGAAAAAGTAGTTGAGAGAATTATTATAGATTACTTTGAAGACACTGAGTTAGCTACTGAATTGAAAAAAGATTGGAAACTATGAAATCAAAGAGCTCATATTTTTTCTAAAATAAAAGAAGGAGGTAATATTTGAGGCAAGCCTGCTAAGGATATAATTCTTAAAGATATTATTGGTGGTAAAGACCAAAAGATTAAAGAGTTAGAAACTGATAAGAAAAACTTGGAAGATAGGGTGGAGGAGTTAGAAGAAAGAGTAGATATCGAAATTGAAACTAACTTGGAAGCACTGGATCTATCCAAAAAATGACATGACAGAAAAGTTTTTGTAGAGAATATGAAGAGAGATGCCACTATCATTGAACAGAGAATAGAGAATGACATATTAAAAAAGAAACTAGATGCTTATGAGAAAAATGATAAAATCAAACAGATTAAAAGATTAACAAAGAAAGCAAAGACAAAAGTTAATGAGAGAGTTCAAAAACTTAAAGAGAAAGTTAATGCGATCAAAGAAAATTTCAAAACTTACATTTTGCAAGAGTTTGAAAGTCACATTTTAAAGCAGTAATAGGTTGTTATGAAGAAGTTAGAATATAAAATTCTTGAAAGGACAAAATCATCTGTCCCATACTGTAATTACTGTGCAATTAGTGATGGGCCAGTTCTTGATAATGCCACTCACGAATTGGTGGCATACCATGAAGATGATTCTACTGCTGATATTGGTTCTATTTGTGCTGATTGTAAGAAGGATTTTGAAAATGATAATCTTTCTTATTGTGGACTTTGTGGCAGACTACAAAGAAATAGACAAGGTTGTTATTGCAGTTTGTTAAAAGATGGAAAATTCAGAACACTTTCCACAGAGGAAGGAACTTCCCAAACTATTGAATCTCATTTAGCAAAGAAAACCAAAGAACTTGAAAAGGAATTGAAAACTGCCAAGGAGGAGTTGAATGTTGAAAGAGAAGAAATAACCAAATTTCAGGAAAAGTCAGAAGAATGAAGTAAAAAGCAAAAACAGGAGTTATTAGATAAGACAAAAAGTTTAGAAGAAAAAACCAATCATCTAGAAGAAAACAGTAAATTAAAGGATCAACAGAATGGTCAATTAACTGCTCAAATTGAAGTCAAAGAGACTAAAGATGATCTTGATTGAAAATAAAAAAGTAATTGGGGAAATTTCCCTCTGTATAAATTGAAATTCATTCCAACTATCAAATGGTAGCTATTTTCCTTTTTAAAGATTTTTACTTTTTGTTGGGTAATAGTACACTTTCATTCTGCTTTCTTTTTCTAACATTTATTATTTTTCTTTCTTCTTGGTAAATTTCATAAGTAATCCTTTCTTTTTTTAGATAAGCTTCCAGCATCTGGAAAATATAAAAAAAAATTGCACATATCAATCGTAAGTTTAATATAATAAAGTGTAAAACTTACATTGGCACTGTAAGATTTATGCAATATTATGTCAGCATCATAAGATTTATGCAAGTTTACACTAAATTAATTTCCTGATGAGTGTCTTGGTATCATTTATTTGAAAACATAAGGAGCAATTTTTTCACCTTGTTCCTTTTTTAAAATACTTCTAATGGTGCTGTAATTCTTGGGTTCCATAGTAGATCTGATGTAAATTAGCTTCATATTAACTATTATTATATAGAGGTAATTATATATATCACTTAAGATAACAAATGGGATATTAATTATGATCACATTACAAATGACTAAATTTTGATCCCTGAAATTCTTGGTTATACCAATGTTCACTTTGCTTGGTTTTGTTGCAGCATGCCCCAAATAATAATAATTAAATTCTTACTGTAACAGATTTTTAAAAATTTTGCTTCACATATAAAAACATATAAAATTTTTCTTATGTGTCTATCCATTGTGACCGGACCCAGACACTTTACCAACACCCACTTTACCAACAGGACATTTTACCAACACCCACTTTACTGACAAGACACTTTACCAACAGGACACTTTACCAACAGGACACTTTACCAACAAGACATTTTACTGACAGGACACTTTATCGACAAGACACTTTACCAACAGGACACTTTATCGACAAGTATTGTGTTAACAATTTGCCAAGGACTGTGTGAAGACCTGGATAACTAGCTAAAAATTTGGTTTTTTACAACAAGTTAAATCAACCATTAATTAACTAATAACACCACTTATTATCCTTACTTTGCATCAAAAACAAGTTCATAAAAATAAAATATAGATACATGTGTAATATATTTTTTTTGTCTGATGAAATTGATAAAAATTTGCATATTCATGTTATCAATCATTTACAAAAAACTTTTGTGGCACATTAATTATTATTATTTTTATATGTACACAAAAAAAAATTTTTTTAAAAAAATAACAAAAAAATTTTAAAATGAAATAGGCAATGCCCAAAGAAACTTTATAGTTGATCTAATATTACGGTCATTTAATACTGTTTGAATCTGTATTTCATGATCACAATCTTGTGGTTTCTGTGGGAGTTGTGGTGTTCCTCGCAAGACCATTTCTATGTCAAGTTTGACTTTACTTAGATTGTCAGTAAAGTGTCCTGTTGGTAAAGTGTCTTGTCAGTAAATGTCCTGTTGGTAAAGTGTCCTGTTGGTAAAGTGTCTTGTCAGTAAATGTCCTGTTGGTAAAGTGTCTTGTTGGTAAAGTGGGTGTTGGTAAAGTGGGTGTTGGTAAAGTGTCCCAGACCCCATTGTGACTATATCAAGAAATCCGTTATATTGTGAAGAATTTTATTATATTATTATTATTATTATTATTAAACCTCAATCTGTTATTATTCATTAAATTGAGGTACACTACATTGAGATTCACTATATTTAATATATTAAGAAAAATTTAGGAATCTGGTTTGATTTGATTTGATTTGATTTGAGTCGCGAATCAAATCAAATTGACTACAGAACTCTAAAATTCAATTCAATTCATTCAGAGCCTTGCTTGTAGGGATGCCTCAAGTAGCATACTTGTATATAGGTTTGTAATTATTCAGTGTTCAATAGCTATCTGTGTGTATAATAAAGAGAATTATATAAGGCCAGAACAATATATATATAAGAGGAAAGCCTAGGTTATATTGGGCAGTGGCCAGAACAATATAAAAAGGTCATTATATTAGGCAAAGGCCAGTAATAATATAGTGGGAAAATCTCTAATTATCTTGGGGCAAAGGCCAGAACCAACATAATTAAAGTCACTAGAGAGCTAGTGGATTACCTTTTAAATATGAATCACATTAATAAACTAAACTTGGATTGCACACTCACACTATTAACTTTAGTTTGAGTAAAAGGCAATGATGGTTTTTGGCTAATCTCTACAAAGCTCAATACATTGTAGTGGTGCCTAAATATTTATATATAGGGTCAGTGCCAGTGTTTCACATTGGTTTGAGAAGCATTGCAGACAAGAGTTTAAGAGTCTGAATAGATCACACCTTTTGGTTCATTCATCCAATTTATATTAATTCAAACATTTTTAAACCCAGTTAGTAATAAGAAAAGTACTTTAAAAAAAGCCATTTAATAGATTTTGATTTTTATCAAAATTAAATAAATTCTTTTTTTATGTAAACATTTAATATCAGGAAATATATTTGAAGGTAATTGTTCTTCATTGTAAATCCTTGCAATAGCATCTATATAGTCAACATCATTAGCAACATCATATAATGTTTTGAAACACTCATCTAACTCTTCAGAATTTTTCTATTGAGAAATATCAATTGCAGTTGTTTGTTTATTTGAGGTTGGCAATTATTAAAGATCTTAAAAATAGCATGGCAAACATTCATTTTTTGTAGCAACTAAAAATGAATAATTTAATTTAATTTTACTATATAGCTGAAACATCTAAAAATTTTTTTTACTATGATGCAATCCTGTAATGAATTTATTCAACTAATGGTAGATATTTGATATGGATGTTTGATATTTAACCATTCTTCTAATTTATTCTTAAACTAAAGTTAGTGTCTGTAACTGTTTTCACATTTTCTGCAACCTCTGCAACCCCTGAAACTGTCTTCAACCCCTGAAACTGTGCAACCTCTGCAACTGTCTGCAACTATAGTTATGATGATTTAGTATCAAAAATGGAATCACATAACTGCAAAATGGGATTTATTGTTTTTAAATAAAATCATTAATTAAAAAATTTTTTTGATAAAAACAAATTTAGTTTTATAGTGATTGAAGTAGCTGATCAACTAGAGGTTGCAGGCAATTACATATGGTTGCAGACAGTTGCAGCGATTGTAAACTTACAGCAGTTGCAGCATTAGATGTCAACATTTTTTTGGTTGCAACTTCCTAGTTGCAGGGCCATCTTTATCTTAAACTCATCATAACTTGGCCATATTAAAATAGATCAGCACTGCTTTCTAAAATGTTTAGTAGCAATTAATATTGGTATAAAAAAAATAATATTTATGTGAAAATTTAGACAATGGATTTTTGATACTCCTTATAGTATTAGAGAAGCAGCAATGATTGACCTATTGAATAATTATAATTCAAATATTGTAGCAAAAAATAAAATTTTAAATTAAAATTTAGATCTAAAAAAGACAAAATATAATCAATTGCCATTCATTCTGTCAAGAGAATAGGAGTGAAAAAGATACAAATTTCCATTCCTCAATGGTATTGGATCAAATGAGGAAACATCAGAAAAAATATACCACAAATTCCATATGCATTCTTGTACCATTTGAAATTAACCAAGCTCCTAAATTTTCAGCAGTTGAAGAGAATATAACATTTCTCTTGATCCAAGAATGAACTTTCACAAACTAGGTAGGTATTGCTCAAGTGATGGGGTTATAGAAATGAGTACAAGTAGATTATATCACTTATAGATAGAATCCAAAATGATGTTGCAGATCCACAAGAAAATTTATGTGGATGTCATTGACAGAGGCCTATAATATATTACGGAAAACAATAAGAGCCACATACTTGCACCAAAAACACCTTATTATGGTTATAATAGTAATTTTTTTATTTTAGAAATTAATTTTTGTGTAATTAAAAACTTGTGATACAAATTTACCAAATTTAATTATTAAAAATCGTTTTTCAAATACAATACATATACGTACGAATAAATAAATGGTTTCATTTACAATAATGCAAATTAAATCCAAAAAAAAAAATTTCTTTTCATTATTATAATAGTTATTTATTATTACCATATTTTTACTTTTCTTTCCTTTCCATATTTATATATAATACTTAATAATAACCTCAAAACTTCCTTTTTATATTTCTATTATATATTCTCTATATATAATATATAAAACTTAACTCTGAAACATCTTTGCTCCTAACAAGCATACAATTATTTATATTTATATTATTTATTATACAGAATATATTTTTTATTTTATTTTTAAAAATTTTTTATTTTTTTTTGTTTCTAAAATAATAATAATATTATTAGGCTTATTTCTTTGTTAATAACTTTACTTTTTATTGAAATTAATTATTGGTTTATAATTTATCATAATATTAATTTAAAGTCAAATAATTAGTTCTACGAAAGAAGAATATATACATATATTATTTATTTCAGTAAACAAAATCCTTTTTTTCATCTTTTCAACACATTCATATATTGTTTTAAAAAAAGAATATTATTCCCTTTTTCATCTCGACATTCATTCAACTCAACATTTCTCCCAAGATTAATAATAAAGAAATTTTTAACAAGTAACGAGATAAGCTTAATAATAATTAAACATGGGAGCACAAATAACAAAAGAACAAGGTCGTTTACCTATCGCTTATGTGTCGAAAAAACATCAACAAACACAACATATAACTAGTACTAGCCTTTCAATAATAAGAGGTAACAATGTACATTCATCCATAACTACTAATTCTGAATCAGTTTTCAACGAAGACTTTAACAATAATATACAAAATTTACCTAATGACATCACAATAATATCACCACCGCCGACTGGAGAAACTTCTTCTATAAATACTTTGGCTAACGATACTATCTCTTCTGAATCTACTATTGATAACGATATAAAACAAGATGACGAGATTACTTGTTGGCTTTGTCCACATGATCATGAATCAAATTCTTGTTGCCATGGAGTTAAAGGACTACTGCCTGAAGAATGCGATCCTAATAACTCATTTAATGCTATATTATTCAGTGAAATACAAGATTTATATTCCATTACATTTTGTTGTTGGGGTTTAGTTAAATTAAGTCCTAATATTTGCTTTCTATACACAACTACTTGTTTACAAATGTAAGTAATTATTATAATAAGACAATTATCAATTTATAATAAAACAACTATTAATTTGTAATAACAATAATAATTATTATTGTTATTATATTTTTTATTAATAAATAAATAGATGTTGTAATGAATTATCAGAAATACCAGCTGAAATTGGATATATGAGAAGTTTGGTATCACTTAATTTTCATAAAAATAAATTAAAATCAATTCCTGACACTATTGGATTTTTAGATAAATTGAAAGTTATAAATTTGTCAGGAAATCAATTGACTTCAATACCGGCTTCAATCGGCTCACTAAAAAAACTTGAACAGTTATACCTAGAGGATAATAGATTAATAGAATTACCACCAGAAATAGGTCAATTAAAAACTTTGATCAATCTAGACATTCGTAATAATCAAATCACAGTTTTACCTGCAGAACTTGGCCGTCTTCAATATCTACGTAAACTCCGTACTGATGGATGTCCATTGAAAACTGAATTTGTACATGAACTTAAGCATTCACCCCCATCGCTTATGGAACTTGCTGCGCGTACCATTGTTAGACTTCAAATTCCTATTTTGGAAGATACTACTGACGCTCTCAAGGATTATCTTGCCAGTGCAAAAAAATGCAGTTTCTGTGGGGGGCCTTATTTCGAAAGTTTTGTTAAAAGAGGCAAATTTTTTGAGAAAAGTGACAATCAAATTCCTTTGGAATATCGTTTATGTTGTCCACATTGGAATACTGAACAAGAACGTGTATGTCTTCTTTTTTGTGCATTACCTAATACTGCTCCTAGCACTGAGCCATATAAACATCCAAATCAACAAGAAAATACAAATAATAATGGGATTGGATTATCGTCACCAGATGGAAACAACAATGACGACGGCAACGATGATGATAATAAAAATTCAAATTTATTAAATCCCCAACAGAAATTACAAAAACGCGCCTCAACAAGAAAGTCTATGACAATCCCACTCAGTTCTCTTGCAAGGGTTCCTACATTACCCACATTACCTAGATCTGCTTCTCCAAGACCAACTTCAACAACAACAAGTAGTGAACATTTACAACAAGAAGAGCTTAAAAAAAACAGCTCTCAACTAAACAAAAATAATAACGGTCTAACATTATGGCGCACAAAAAAAAATAATGCAGCATCCATACTTCTTCGTAAGCCTGCCCGTAACAATTCAACTTCACGTTTTAGTACTAGATGGAGGATATAATCCTAAATCAGGGAAAAACAGTATTATATTTACATATAATAGATTGTTGATCAACAAAAATTTATCATCATTTTTTATCATTAATGTTTTTAATTTTTTTTGGTTGATGGGATGGACATTATTATAAATTCGTGCTTGGGTTTACTTTATATATGTACATAATTATCTTAATTGAAAAAATTTTTTGTCTTCCTTCATAAAAATATTTAAACCCTTTTTTTCTAAAATATAAATATTTTATTTTAACCCATGCACTTTTTTTAATTATTATCATTTTTTAAAAATTTAATTGTATATTGTTTTACCCCGTTCTTTTCTATTTTAGATAAAATCACGTATTCCAAACATTAATTTATTTGTTGCGCAAATATTCAACCCCCTTTTTTTAACCACCAAAATTTCACGATCAATTGTTTTGTCATTCGTTTATCCCCATTATTTTGAAGAACTCGCCATGTATCAATCAATCCATTCCTTTTAAACTGCTAATAATTCACTCACTCATTCACTCGTTCGATCTTCATTCAAACATAATAGCTTGTTATATATTCACATTCCTTTAAGTAATTCACTCATTTATAGTCTTTCAACGTGCTTGCTTGTTTGTGGATTCATCATGGTGATTCTTCTCCCTTTCCTCCTTCATATTTAATATATTCTGCGCAACAATTCTTTTTACATTCTTAAAAAATTCAATTAATCAACATAAAACACACACGCATATAATAAATCCTCTCGATGATAGAGGCTTCTTTAATTAATTGTAAAACATACTATGCCTTAAAAATATAGACAAAGTAAAGAGATAGTCAATAATGATTTGGAAGAGTCGGAAAAAGACAAAATGAAGATTTGTGGATATTGAGTTATTATGTATTTTTGATTATTATTATTAATTTAATATTTTTAGATAATGTTTTATTATTTATTTATTTTAAATTTTTTGGAGGAAGCAAAATAATTTATTGGAAAAGATGAATATTTATCTTTTTATAGATTTTAGAGTATTGATTATAGTATAGTAGTAACGATATAATAATAATAATAGTAATAATGGCGATAATAACAACAACAACAATAACAACAGTGATAACAATAGTAAGAATAATGAATGGTAGTGGCAGTTGAGAACAATTATTTGGAGAATGATTCTGTGTTTATTATTTATTTCCATTTTTCTATATCCATTTTTCTATATCGGAGATAGCTTGCCAAGGAGATTTAAAATATTTGTTGTAAGAAATATTCAATCAATCAATCATATAAAGTTGATTTTATAAGAGAATTTCTTGTTAATCAACCAACAAAATTAAAAAACTACAACACCTCACGCTATACACATTCCACATTTAGTTTCTTAATATCATCAGTAATCTTTACCGCATCATTTTTGCTATTTATTTAATAAAAACTTACACAATTAGACTTTCCTTAATTTTCCATAATCACGACAAAAAACTTCATAATCTTTGCATATTGACATACTTTAACAATTTTTATTTTTAATTTTAATTTTTACATTACTTAAAATAATTAATCAAAAAAATTTTCCTTGTTAAAATTTACTTGTTAAATAAAAAATATATTAATATAATATTTTTTTTTGTCAATTATATTTAATAATAAAAAAACTAATAATAATAATAAATTTGACTTTTTAGGGCCCTGAGTAGGACCTCGAAAATTTCTAATTGAAGTCTATAGAGTGAAATATAGAATATATATATAGCATGATGGACATTCGAAATGTTACACTAATTTTTTATGCGTGTAACGTAAATTTTAAAGTAAAAAACTTTATTGTTCAATTAAAGTGGGGGACATGTCAATATGTAACACATATAGATGGGCGTCTAAATTGTTTTTGGGGTTGTCTAAAGTCAAAAATAGTATTTCATAATAATAATTAAATACGCGAAATGTAACACGAATTCAGATGATAATAAATAATTATACACGTTATTGATAAATAAATAGAATTAATAAAATAAAAATAATAAAAATAATGGATTAAATAATAATTAATAAAAATAAAAATAAAAATAAAAATAAAAAATAAAAATAAAAAATAAAAATAAAAATAGAAATAAAATTTAAATTGTCCTGGAATCAACCAAAAGATCTGCATCAAAATCTAATTCCAGTAACAATACTTATCTATTTTTTCTTTTTAATCCTTTTAACAACATAAATCATAGAAATCATAAAACCTAAAATTAAAGTTGTGCCTGCTATTCATAACCAAATAGATTTATCACCAAATTCTTTGAAATATTGTTTTTATATTCTGTTGCTGATTTGGCAAAATCTTCATCTTTTAAATCACTGAAGTGGTTTTGACATGATAAATATTATCACCAGTAGTGTTACAATTAGTTTTATAGTCTGGTAAGACATAAATTTTATCACTAGGAAGATTTTCTTTTGCTTGTTTAATTATAAAAGAATTGTCATCAATAAAAATATCAAAATCAGGATGATTTTTCTGGATTCATTGATACCTATATTCTTCTCTTTCTATAAAACGACCAGGTTTTTGGATTGATAATTCAACATTAATGATTTGTCATTCTTTCTAGTTCCATCACTAGCTGAGGCAATAACTAATTTATTAATCAAAAACTTTCTTTTAAACACTTTAATAAATCCTCAGCAATAGAAAGAAAATATGCTTTTTCATAATAATTAGCATCAAACTTTATCTTTGCAAATTCTTCCCTAAGCTTCTCTGTTCCTCCAAGTCTGTTTTGAAGTTTCACAATTTCTTTGTTCTTTCATTTATATTCCCCATTTTCATCTCTTTCATATCCAGCAAAGGGAAGATAATCATTATCCCTTAAACTGGCTATTGTATAAATTTGTACGATTAAATTTTTTTATATAGAAAAATTTTTCTGATCATCATGCTTTCTAATTAACAAATGATATTTGAGATTTTATACATTGATCTATATATAGAAATTCGGCCATTATTATTATGGGTTTTGTAAAACTGTAAAAAGTCTACCATGCCCGTGTCGATCATTACCTTAAAAATTGATATATTCATAATATAATTTTTTATTGTGCGATTTGGTTAATTTTGATTGGTGGAATTTTGTAATTTACCAATAAATTTTTCGAAATTCCCTTATTCGAAAATGTGGACAGTTTAAGGGATAATCCATATTTATTTCATTGTTATTGTGAAAAGATTCAAAAAAACTATCAAATTCCTCCTTTGATTCTTTTGTATTTCTTGCTTGTGTAATAACTTTATAAAGAATAAGGACATTAAATGGCTGCAAGCATTCATCCCAATCACAAATAATTTTTAATTGATGATCTGTCTATGAATCAGTGAACATTATATAGTGATCAGTGGGGGAAAATTGACCAAAAAAACACTAATTGGGAACCTTTTATAAAAAAAAGTTACTATACTTTTGTCTTGCAAGATAAATTTTTTTCATGCATACAGATAAAATAAATCTCAGAGGACATATTTATGTATTTTTTATTGCCTTTAATTATGTAAAAAAAATTTTTTCTCCTTATGATGTGTTGATTTTTTGAGTTTTGTTATCTGATTTTTCTGTGTAACATTTATTATCTCTTATGTAACAGGAGAGACCGTCCTATATAAGGAATGGATTTTCACAATTGATTTCAATTTTTTTTATACAGTTTAAAATACTTTTACAAGGGTATCATGTAGCCCATTCTTGCAATAAATCATGTGTAAATAATTACACAAACTTGAAGCTTTACACTTTGTTGTTATCATATCTTTTGAATCCCTTTGAATCCCACAACTTTCATAATATGATTTACTCAAAGGAAAATTGCCTGAAATTAAACATTGCACAGAATGTAAAGCCACTGAATTAGCTAAATTTCATCAACGAAAGGCAATAAATAGAAAGAAGCTGAGAACAACAACTTAGTGAAAGTAATGTGTTATTTTATGTAACATATGTTATATGAATTTTGTAGAAAATCTTTTAAAAAGAGAACAAAAACCACAGATGTGGAAGGGGAAGGGGAAGAGGAAGAGAAAGAGGTAAGTGAAAAGATTGATTTCACTAGAGCCATCAAGGTCCTATATATGATTTTGATGAAATACGAAGATTGCTCCAAGAAATAGAACCAAGCTTGAAGGGGTTTTTTGACCAACTCTATTTAGCAGCTTGGCCATTTGAATGTAATGGACCATATGAAGAGATTAATGGTGGTGTTCACGTGTTATCTTCTTCTTGTTTTAAATAATACAAAAATTAACTCTTTTAAGTTTGATCTTGTATTCTATTTAGACTTGGTAGATACAAGTCTTGGAGTAACTACAACATCAAGAGCAGTAGATCGTAAAAAGAAGCAAGTTGCAGATGAACATTGAGAAATATGTAAAATGCACTTACAAAATATTCAAAAATACATTCTTGTTGAATGTTGACAATTATCATAGATTCACGTCCAGAGACAATCAGTATCCTTTAATTACTAA
>CAUDNR010004386.1:38427-49309 GCA_958430865.1 Entrophospora sp. SA101 | reverse complement strand
TGGAGCTGGTATGATTTTACATTGTTATTTGAAGGGCATTTCCGAAGTCTTCCAAATATAACAAAATATTATCATTTTCATTTCAGTAGTTTACCAAATGATATTGGAAAAGTAACAAGATATGCAGGTATTATAACGAATTCAGGGTCATGTTGGAGATCAAGGAATCTAATGGGACAAATTATGTCAGTAACGTTTAAAGAACAAGTTTTGGTACGATGGAATGAATTAATAGAAAATGAAAATGGGAAATTACATAGATACAATACAACAACAGGGCCGTCAGGAAATGGAGAAACTTTAGTGCCAGAAGGTTCTATAGCAATAATAGATTAAAAGGAGCATCAAGAAGAGTATTTTAATCAGGAACTTGGGCAGTCTTATTGTTGAGATCAGAGCTATAATTTTTCCTAATAAATTTGCGTAAATTTTTCCGATCAGAAAAAAAATACGCGCAAATTTTTTTTACAAGTGGTGACACGTCAATTTTACAAGTAGTGCTTTTTAACCATGCTCCCAAAATATTTAGTAATTAACGTCACTGTCATAATTCAATATCTTTTGACTAGAGATTTTAACTTTGGACATTAGCAATACAGTTTGGGCTGCATGTATAGTTGTATTTGCAATTTATTTTTATTTATATTGAGAATTTACATAGTGTTAGAGAAAAATACAATGTGTACTGAATCGTTTAGCACACCAAAAAAAAAAAAATCATATTTCCAAAATCCTATTAAGGATAAGCGCACAGTTTCCAAAAATCGCACCCAATCAAGTGACGGAAAATATGTTTAAACGTTTTCCAATCACAATACTCGCTTTCACAACCAGGAATCAGAAGCGGTTTATAATTAAGAACTGCTCGTATTGATGCTTTACCCTCTGGACAAGTATATACCTCTAAATAGAACGTGCTGCCCCAGTGTAGTGCTACAAATTCTGTTTTTTTGACTTTTTTAATTTCTTCAAGGGTGAAATCTGCCGTGAGTGGGCGTTCTTCTTTCAATAATCCCTGTAATCGAAGATAGTATCGTCAAAAAACGGAAGATGAAAAAACGGAAGATGAAAAAACGGAAGACGAAAAAATGAAAGTGAAAATTTTCACGTACCATTGAAGTAAAAATCATAAGCATAGTATAGGAATGGGCAAACTTTAGATTAGCTATCGTAGGAGATGTCCCATTTAAATAACTATCAACTTCATTTACAAGTTGAGTAATGTAGGCACAGCCCACTTGTCTATTCATAGGATTACCATATTGTAATAAATAATATACACGCATATCCCAATAATATCGTATTAATAGAAACTCGTCAGGTTTCAGCAATGTACACCATGTGTCAGTTCGATTATAAACAGCGATATAAAATTGGCAATTAGTAAAAATAAATGGTACCAAACGTGGATCAAGAGGTGGGTTTATACCGTGTGCTTTGGAAATACGCTCAGCAATTGGTGCTAGAGTATTGTTGCCATATATATAACTTTGTTCGTCGAACAAACTGTTATTAGAATAAACAGTGTTAAACCAACGTGTGCAGGAAATCCATGGTACCAATACCCCATCTTGCATCTATATAAGAATTATATAATAATAATGTTAACGGATTTGAACAAATGTTTTATAAATGGCGTAGTAAAAAAAATATACCTCTGGTATAGACGAAGTGTATACAGGCTGACTTTTACAAGTGTCTAAAGAGCCTTTGCCATTGAATAATCCTTCGGAATAAGCCATTGACGATGCACCGGCTCTTTAAATAGTAGTATATATTGTATTTATATATGTGTATTAGAATAGAAGAAGTGGAAATTCCAAAACATGATGGTACTTGTAGGACTTAATGGAGGATGTGACACGAAAAACCATATATATATATAATATGTACCTTGAAGTAGCTGAACTTTGAAATTTTATAACTTCAGGGTCATATTTAACTCCTTTCCAAAATTTTGAATATCTTTTACGAGATTGCAAGCCATCGTAAAACATTTCGAGTTCTCCTCGTTTGACCATTTGAAATACCTTAATCGGTGGGAAAATATTTTTATACTAAAAAAAAAAAAAAAAAAAAGTATTTTTTAGATAATAAATAAATGATAAATTCGCTAAATACGACAAATAATTTTTATTACCCAATTTTTTGCAACAGGAACATTAGCAAATACTTTTTCCAATTTTCCGTAGGCAACATAATCATCTGGATCTGGATATCTCGATCCTAATAATTATTTTAAAAAAGATTATTTTATGCGTCAAAATTTGTACATGTATGTATAATAAAATAATCATTACCGTGTCTACTGATCAAATTTAATTGTTTTAATTCACACTTATCGGGATAAGTTATGGGTTTAATATTAAGAGAAAAGGCGATCCTTGCTTTTTGAAGATGAAATAAGTCTCTGTCTATAAGTTCTTCTGGAGTGTACTTGAACAATTCATGACATAGCGTTGGGTTATAAAAAATAAATAATGCCAAGATAAAAACAGAATAAACAGTGTGATATGAAAAATGCATCTTTTTAGAATTGCAAGTTGCGTTTATTTTCAAAAAAAAAAGATATGCTTTTATATCGTATTTATTATATCGACTTTAACCATGTAAGGATAAATTGTATGGATATATATATATAATTCGATCAATATATAATTTAAAGCAAAAAAATAATTTTATTTTTAGCATTACTAATATGATTGGATGAAGATAATTATAATAAATGCAGGTTCCAGAAAATGAATGCTTTCCTTTTGGCGTGGGATTATTATTCATTCACTCACTCAGCCTTTCAATTAATTACTAACCTGAGCTTTTATTTTACCTCAACTATATTTGATAAAACCTGATATATAATTATCTTTAAATTATTACTATGTGAAATAATTAAAATTTTGGGGTGGGGTGTTTTGATATGAAATTCTGATTGGCTAATTTGAATTGCAAATTCATCTTCACGCACAATAAATATAAAAAAAAATTTTATTTAAATACAAATGTATTTAGTATTAGTTTATAATAAATTTTCAAATTCACACGATTTGATTCTATGAAAAACTTATATATATTCAAACATGAAAGGTTTGTTTATTATTATCTTCTTTTCTCCCCAAATATTGACTCTGATATTGCAATACCTATTTTATTCGCACTACATTTGTTGATACAAACTTTATGACCCAAAAGATGCGAATGGCGTTATTGAAGTTTTCAAGAGTCAGTGAACTCTCGCGCGAAGAATTTGCTATGATAGAATAGAAATGCTGGAATTTGGAAGCAGATTGAAAAGTTGGGATTTTAAAGTCGTCAGGTATGTTTTGCTAATTTGGTTGAAAAGTTTTTATAGTAAGCAGGCTTAAAAAATTCTAGGAATGAAACTTTTCCATCCATTTGTTCATCACTAACATAACTAATTTTTCTTTTATTTATTATGCATTTATCATACTTTGCATATACAACATTTCTCTTTGGGGAAGATGATTGGATTACGTATACCGCTCCTTTTCTTGTTCTTCTTTTGCTTTTGTATGAATTATCCATCATTGTTTAGTATAATCAACTAATTTGTGTCTTTTCTTCTGATTTTGGATCCCTTTAACATGTTAGAAAGACTGCAGAGAATGATAAAATGTTGGGAGTGTTACAAGATGCACAGAATTTACTCATTTGCATACTACTGCACATTTCTATTTAGCATATACTAATTAAAAGGGAACCACATTTTTTTATGAAGATCCGGATTTTTAAATTACTGTTTCCGAGTCTAGAACGGGTCTAATGATATTGGTATAACGGGTTTTTTCCTCCAATAAATTCACAATATCGGTACAATTGAAAACAAATTCAAAAAAAATTTACCGTAAATGTTGAATATAGAAAAGAAATGGAAGATTTGAAAAGATGAAAATGATTGATAGAAAATATAAGTTATATATATAGTTTGTTATTTTTTAATCATGATTGGTATGTACAATAAAAGTTTTAATAAAGTTTATTTATTGTTGTGCTATGAGATCATCAATTACCTTTTCATTCTTATTTATTTTGTGAATGGACTGAATAAAAACATGCTGCATTCACATGTATCTTTCTATGCACCATAATCAAAAAACAAACAAAGAAAATATCAAACTTTATACTAGTACTACTGACTTTCTTTTACGCCAGAGAACTCTGTGTATTGACTATGACTATTTTAATTTTTTCTGAATGTCATGCCGTTAGTTAACATGTTGGAGATTTTACTTTTTTTGCTAGAAAAAAAAAAGAGTAGTATATAATGAAACGTTTAAAAATATAGCTTGAATAGGAAGGAGTACACGTCTAATTTTGTAATATTACGTATGCTCTCAAATTATTATTATTATATGATTTGCAAGGTCACACGAGTTTATCATCAGAAAGTTTTTGTAAAAAAAAAAAAGTATATCTCGTCGTACCACACACTCAAAAGTAACTTTGATTGAATGGGTCTTTTGTATGAAATTTCAATAATGAGATAATGTAACAGTATGTTCCATTGGAAGATTGGAAGCATCAATAATATTTTGTTTGCACTATTAATCACGTGATAAATTAATGACAAAGATGTGTTTCTATCACCACTTTATATGTACTTTAAGAATTGAAGGGTGTTAATTTTCTTTACTAAAATCTACTATAGCTTTATGTAGTTTATTTTTTACGCTATCATCATCATCCTCATTATCTGTTAAATTGATATTTTCGTCCACTTCTTGGCTCAAAAAATTAGCACAACTCTTAAATGGGGCATACTGTAACAAAACCAGACAAAGTGAACATTGGTATTACCAAATATTTCAGGGTCAAAATTTAGTAATGTGATTATTAAAATCTTCCTCTTAATATTAGGTGATATATAGAGCATAATTTTTTTGGTAAATTATTTCAAGCTGAGAAAACAATTCAATCACTGTACTTTCCTTCTCCAACCAATTAGTAAAAAATTTATGCCATTCTATATTGGCAAAAGCCCTTCTCTTCAAATTGTAGTCATAAAGATTTTTCATAAGTGAAAAATTATCCCATTCATCTGGTGTACATTTTGGAACTTTATATTTTTTAATAAAATCTTGAACAATAATATTATCTAAACCAAAGAGTTGATAGCCATCATATTTTTGAATATAGTTAGTTTTTTTCCAAACTTCAATTGGTGATGTATCTTCGAATGAATCTATAATCTCATGTTCATGGTAAATTTTGATAATACAAACATCATCTTCTATTGTTGAAACAAATAATGATTGCTTTTGTTTGTATTTATAAATAAGTGATGATTGATAACCAGTCCCTCCATTTTTTAAATGTTGTTCCTCCGAACGTCCTATTGAGTGGATGAAAATTTTCAAATCACCTAAAAAAATATAAAAAGGACAAAAAGATTCAATAATCGAAAGCTTATTGACAATTTCTTCATCATTCCATCCCATAACTTGTGGACCAGAAAATTTAGTCGCCACATTATCAAACATTAGTTGATATATACTAGAAATTGCATTTGTGGGGCTTGTTTCTTTAGCACTACGAGCAGTCTTAGTTTCACAAATGTAACCTGGAAGATGACAGTTTTCTTTATTCCCGTGAACTATTTCAACGTAAAAGTCATGCCCATTCAGATTAGTTACTATTCTTTGTCCAATGCGAATAGGAAACACTTTTTCATTATCAGAAGACTGCCACCAATAACGTGAAAATGGTCCATAATGTAATTCACTTATTAAAGCACCTTTATTTAAAAGAGTAACAGGAATAAAACGCGTTTTTGACATTAGGAAATGAATTTAATATTGGTTCTTTTGAGATTTTAAATTTATATTAAAACTTATATTTATCTTAACCAAAATTTTTTATTAATTTTTGGAAATTTTCTGCTGATTATAAAAGGATCGGCAATTAATATAATAAAAATATATAATAAATATACTGTTTGAAAAAAGGTTGAGGACTTTTTGGGACTTTTCTAGGACTTTTTCTGGGACTGATTAACATCTCTATTAATTTGGTAAAAAAAAAATATATTTCCGTGCACATGGAAATTCGATGTAACGTGATACACCCCGATTGAATTTTCAATATAGAAGTTCTATATATTGTTAATAAAAATTTAGTAGCCTAATTCTGGTTGATTATATTAATATAGTCATTCAGTTGCATTTGCCATAATGAATTATTTTAATATTTTTTACCTAGAGATAATAGATCTGGATTTAAAATGATGAATAATTTCCTAAAAATAGACTCAATAGTAAAATTGCCATGATGAATTATTTGGTTCATTTTACTTATTTACTCTTTCAACTGCAGATGTGCGCCTCCATGTTTGCAAGACAGTTTTACATAGTTGTAATTGGCTCTCTGAATATTTATCAAATATGTCTTTAAACAAACATGGCAAAGATTTGGCTGGTTGTCTTTATTTGACATTGTAGGAATTTGAATAATTTCTATACACAAAAAGAGTAAAAATTCAAGCCAAAGTATGTCTCTTATTGAAAAAAAAACCAATATGTAAACCTTTGTAGATTAAAGTGGATTATTAAACTGTGTATTTAGGCGAGCCTATTGGTACTATAAAAATAATACCTTCTTTGGGCTTACAAAAATGGCATGATTTTTTTTGCAGAAAAGATCGTCAAAGGCCAATTAAATTTCGAGGTGTGACTGTAAATCATTCTAGAATGATTTCCATTTATGGTATAATCCCAGACTGTATTGCTGGCTGATAGTTCCCACTGTTAATAATTTCCCCCGCATTTTTATAACCAATAGGCTACGCCTATGTTTGCGAAGTGCAAGTTTCTGTAACAGTAAAGTATCTTAGAATTCACTTGCGTTTTTTTTAGAAGGAACTTTCAAAGCGGGATACATGGGTGCAGTAACATTAATAGTGATTAATGTAATACAAATAAATGGATTACATTAAAAAAAATATATATAAATAAATATAACAATAAAAAATATTTTCTTTCCTATTTTTTTAAAATGAATTCAGAATTACCAGTAGAGTGTTTAAGAGAAATTATAGAAATATTACAAGATGACATGAAATCATTACATTCTTGTCTTTTTGTAAATAAATTATGGTGTCATATTGCAGTAGAAATATTATGGAAAGATACTTGGAAATTTTGTAGACATTATTGTAAGAATAATAAAGAATCTTCGATTTTATCAACATTGATTTCTTGTTTCTCAAATGATTCAAAGAATTATTTAATTTCAAGTGGAATCATCATAAAAAAACCTACGAATAGATCTCCATTGTTTGATTATGCAAGATATTGTAGAAATTTACCTTCGTATCATATAAATTATATGGTTGATTCAGCTATTGGAAAAGAAAATTTATTATCATTAAATGATAATAGGAACACTGCATCATCACCACCTTCATCATCATCACCACCACCATCTTTAATCAGTCTAAAGGATATGAAGAAACTTTTAAAACAAGAAATTTATAAAATGTTTATAAGTAAATGTTCAACTTTTAAATATTTGCATTTGAGAGAATCAGACATTTTAATTCCTTGGTTTCCAGGTGCAAATACTAGCTTGTCAAATCTAGTTGAATTAAGATGTGAGGCTCAATTGAAATCTGAAATATTCTCAGAACTTTCAAAATTTTGTAAAAGTTTACAAAAAATTATTATAGATCATTGTAACAATGATAATGAGGGTCTGGCGAATTTAATTGAAAACCAATCAAATTTAAAATTTGTTGAGTGTTCAAATTGGGATAGATTTGACTCAAATGAAAAATGTTTTAAGATATCCAAAGCTATTATCAAAAAGAAAGATTCCATATTTGAATTTGGTTATGGTGGTGGTGAATTATGTTTACTACTAAACACTATATCTCAATTATCAAATTTAGAAACTTTGAAATTTTGGTTAAATAGAGATTCTATTAATGATATTATACAAGAATTAGAATTTGCACATTTCAAAAATTTAAAAATTATTTATTTAGAAACTGAACCTTTACCTCTTGAAATATTATCAAATCTTATCTTAAATACAAATTACAGTCTAAGAAAAATTTATTTGAATTATTGGTATGTTCCAGATCCAGAAAATATCAACAATTTTAATCAGGTAATTAGTAAATTTTGTCCAAGCTTGGAATTTCTAACTACTTGGTGTTTCATCAATAACACCAACACTGCAGCTGATGGTGATGACGGGAGAAGTCTAAATGAAGAAGAAAATAGTCATGATAGTAATAATATATCTTCATCATTAAAGAATTTTAAACAAATATTTCAAAATTGTAAAAATTTAAAATCAATTTTAATCAGAGGAGTAAACGAACCAAAGATTGATGGTGATTTATTATTTGATTTATTATTTTCAACTCGACCAAAAAGTTTAAATAGAATCAAATTAGATGGTGAATGGAAATTTTCTATAAACAAATTATGCAAGTTCCTAGAATATTGTCAACTTTCTAATATCAAACTTTGGTTAGATGTTTGTAAAATGTCAAATGATGAACGGGATTTTACATTTGAACATTTAAAAGCTATTCAATACTATAATAAACAAGGTATCATTAAAAATGAAGAATTTTTCTTGAATTTTTAGATTTCTTTACTTTAGATTTACCTTTTTTTAAAGAAATAAATGGTTATTATTGTTGTTGTTATTATTATATATAATTGGTACTTTAGACAGTTTAAATTATGTACACTTTTTAGTTAATTTATTGTTTGAAACAAATAAATAAAAATCTTTTTTATTTTATTTTTGAGAGTTTCAGAAAAAATTGACTTTGTCTCAATAGTAAAGATCATATTTATCGCCAGCAACATGTATGAAACTAACCCATCCTTTCCAATTAATAATATAAAAATGGGTTTTTTCAAGAGTAACAGCCAAATTTTTTTTATTAGTAACATGTATGGAGCCTTTCAATAGAAATGGCATAACCTAAACTATGTCATATGCATAATTAGTTGTGTGGAACATTTTTAGTTTTTATAAAATGAAAATGACAACCTGGGCGAATATATATATATGTAATGTGATTAAGGATACCGGCTGCAACTTTTGATGATGGTTGCTACCATCTTTGCGTCATATAAAAACGATTGCAACCACTGGTTGCAACCACCTTTACAACCATTTTGTTTCCTTTTTTGGATTGCGACATGGAACACTAAATGTGATGTTGATGTGCTTGTAAATAAATGATAATGATGAATTCAGATGGTGTATTAATTGGAGCTGTTTACTTCTAGATTTGGTTAAAGTTTTAGTAGACCCAGTTGGTGATTTTTCAATATTACACATAAAGTTCCTTGCATGCCAGCTCATGCAGAGCCTTAATTATACATGTATTTGAGACAGTTACTTGTGCTATCAGATGTTTTATAGTTGTAAATTCCCAACACCATTTGTTTTTAATATCAGATATTTTTTAAATAAAAGTTATCTAAAAAGATTTCATTCACATGAATTAATTTGCATTAAAATAAAATTTATTTTCAAAAATCATTATTTTTCCGTATTTGCTGTCATTATAATATCTTTACCAAGTATTTCATATTTTACATTGATTAATTTAGGAAAATTTTTTTCAACTATTTTTTTATTCTATTAATAAAAAAATTAATATATATATATATAATATTATTAAAAAATTACATGTTACAATTAAATCTTACTTTTAAATCTTCTTCATCTTGACCTTCACTACTTCCTGTAACTGAGACACTATTAAACCCAATATAGATTGGTGCAATAGTAACAATTATTAAATCTAAAAGATTTATTTTTAGAAATGATTGGATTATTTTTGCTCCGCCTTCAACCATTAATCTTTTAATTGATAATTTATTTAATTCTTCTAATAAATGAACAATCGAAAGTTTTCCTAATAAATAAATAAATATTTTATATGTAAATATAATAAACAATTAACCAAACAATTTTCATTATATTACCACTTTCGTCTGTATTAATTGTTATAACTTTTGCACCTTCTTGTTCTAAAATCTAATGATGATAATAATAATAACTCTTTAAATTCATTCATAAATATCATAAAATTTCAAATTTATACCTTTTTTTTATTTGAATCATGTAAATTTTTAGTAAAAATCCATGGTTTTTTAAATCCTTGATAATGAGATTGTTGTAGTAGCTTTGATGTTAAAGGAAATCTTAAACTTGAGTCAAGAATTATTGGTTGTGGTTGTTGAATTGTGGTCTCCATATCAGGCTCCAACAATCTTGCTAAATTAAAAAAACAATCATCATCCATACACTATAATTCATTTATCAATTAACTGACAAATTATATATCAGGACTATTTTGTTAGAATTAACCTGTTAGTTTTGGATCATCATTTAATACAGTTCCAATTCCAACCAATATTCCATCATGCAGTGTTCTCATCCTAATCATAAAAACAGAAATATATATAAAAACTCTAAATATTTATTCATTTAACCATTCATTAATTCTTTTATTTTGTTTCAACCTATGTGTCATCATCATCGATTCTTCACCACTTAATTGTAATTGTTTACCATTAATTCCTGAAATTTTGCCATCAAGGCTCTGTGCATAAGTTAAAGTAACAAATGGTCTATTGATACCACTGAGAGTATAGTTGTAGTAATCATTGTTTTCTAAAAGTGCGGACAAAAACTTTTTTGACTGTGTCATTATTAATACACTTGCAGATCATCAAAAATAAAAATTTTTTTTTTTTCCCAAGTTGAAGTTTATTTTTATTAAAGTATAATTGTGTAAAATATAGGAAAATCCTATATACAGGACCTTCCTAATTTGGAAGTGGCACCTATGATCTGCGTGAACCCTTGCTAATTCATGTGCGTGATGAAT
>CAUDNR010004386.1:21054-38417 GCA_958430865.1 Entrophospora sp. SA101 | reverse complement strand
TTAAACCTTCACCCTTGCATGAATAGAAATTCTGTCCAAGTGTTGATAATGAGCACCTAATAAATAATCAATATACCTTTATTTATTATTGTTGTTATTGTTGTTATAAGGCTATACCAGCATTACAGAGAACTGGTCGTATGACTTCACCGGCACTAGAATTTGATGATGAAGGTGTACGTTTCATGCAAAGATTTCGAATGTACAGGAATTTGGGAAGTCCAGCAATATTCACATATAACGATTATAAAAAAGTGACAAATTGGGACCACGTTAGTGTAAGTTGCATATACAGATACACCATATATATATATATGCTTAATATATAAATATATTAATATATAATTTGTAGACACTGGATCTTTTGAATGCATCTTTGCAAAATTTTCAATCTGCTAAAATAACTTTGGCCAAGTTAAAAAATTTAAATGTATCCGAGTGTAGAATGGAATTCGGTGAAGTTGAATTTAAAGAGGTATCTATTATGTTATTTTACATAATAAATATGATCATTATATATATATATATATATATATATATATATATATATATATACATATATACATATATTGATTTTATATATATATATATAGGATATTCAAAATATGACTCGTGTATGCATTGCAAACATTATAAACCTACAAAAAATAATCGAAGAGTATAAAATCGAACTTGAAAATAATTCAACAAATGAAATCAATTTAGAGACACCGTTAAAATCAACAACAGCAGTAATAACAACAACCAAGCGAAAGAAAAATAAAAAGAAAGGTAAACATAAACAACAACAACCTTCATTAAGTGAAACAATATCAACAACGGCATCATCATCATCATCCTCCTCAATGGCAACATCGTCATCTTCATCATCTACATCTACATCTACATCTACTACAATTCAGTCACAAAATAGTCCTGAAAATACTTTAGTTAATAAACCAGTGAATTTGGAGTTTATTTATCATCCAGACATGTGCAGACAATCACATTAAATCTGCGATAGTATTTTTTTTTAAAAAGATTTCTCTGATATAATCCAAAAGTAAATATGAGATATTAACTTTTAAATAGTTTTTTTTTTGATTTTACTAATTCTTATCCAATTCTAATTCTAATTTTAATTTTTGCTCATAAGACAAAAATTCATGGATCCTATCGAAGGTACTCTATTAATTATTTTAAACATATATATAACATATATGTTATTATCAATTAATAAAAAATACCCCCAAATTATAAATTAAATAGTTAATATATCAAAGTTAACTTTAAAAGATGAAAAAAAGAGTAATGTTTATTTGGAAAATTCCAACAATTATTTATTACCTCAATATAAAGATATAACAACTTTCTTAGATGAAGTTACAGCTGGTATAGTATATATAAATATATAAATACACATATACATATTTATATTACCGTCATTACCATTATTATTAATATTATGTTAATCATTTGTAAAAGAATAGAATTTCAAATTGGTCAACTGATTCATCTTGAATCATTTGGATTATATGATGCAATGAGCTCAATTGAGGTTTCAAACATTGATTAATTTCTTATCAATTAATATATATGATTATATTTAATAACAGAACATAAAATGTTTTAAAGATCATGGATCCTAAGATGGACAGTGGAATGATCCTTGAAAGTGATCTCAAGAAAAAAAATTTTAATCTACAAGCTAGATTAAAACCTGAACAAGTTCTTGGAATAATTAATAATTTATTTATATGCGAGGTAAATTTAAATAAATCTTTTAATTTGCATTAATTATAAATATTATTTTTGAAAATGATAAAATCTCTGAATTTTTCTTTTTAGATGACATGGCACTCTGGACATTCTCTTGCTCAAACTATATTTACATGCATGTACATACATCATATTATGGAACTTACTCCAGAGTTATTTTATAATAATAATAATAAATCTGATGTTAATGATAACAAGGATCAATCAAAAGCATCTACATCTACAATTACAACTACGACTACATCAGAACTATTGCCACCAATAGAATTTGTAATTTTAATTCTTAAAGCTTATGTTCTGGGTACAATGAAATGTAGTCATTTGGTGTGGGAAGAAATGAGCAAAGGAAATGTTTATGATGTGAGATTATCATTAGATCTTTTTGCTTTTTTTTTTTGAAAAAAGGGGAATATTTATGTTTTTTTATTTAAATAATTAAATAAAAAGGAGGAAGATTTTTCTTTAAATAAATATAACATTACGATTTATGAAGATTTTCCTGAATCGGAAGTATTAAAATTATTGGGTGATGCAGAAAATTGGTTGAGAAATAACGGTAGCCAATGGATACGCAATAATGGAAAAAATGGTAAATTTGATTATTTTTTTTTAAAATATATATATTTATTAATATATTAATGTGATATTAAATATTTACGTATAGGCGATAGTAAAAATGAAAAACTTATTGAAGCCTTATCCTCTCGATTAATTTTTAGAAGGGTGCGAATTTTTTAACAATTACTTTATTATATTATGGTAATTTTAGTATGTTATATATATAATATATATATAAATATATTCACATTATATAAGTTTTATCTTTTGAATTGGTTTTTTGTCATATATTTTCATATATACACACATTCATACACATGCACACATATAGTCATTTCTTTTAATTCTCATGTATGTGTCGCAACCACTTTGTCAACGGTACCCACTAGCTCAAAAAGAAATTGCTAATTGCAGTAAATTATTAAATGAAATTAAGAGTGAAGATACTGCTGATTTAGAAATCGATGTAGATGATGGTATGTTTTTTTATCTTCGTACTAATCTTCATACTAATTATGAAGATGATGATGATGATCATCTTGATACTAATAATAATTTAATTTTGATAGCGTTTGATCCTTTAATTAATCGAAAATTTGTATCACAAACACCACCACGACCAATTCAACTTTTAACATTACAAGAGGCAATTATTTTAAAATCGAAATTTGTTTATATAATAACAATAACAATAACAACTATAATAGTATTTAATAATAGGCTTTTGCTAAATTAAATAAACCTTTTTTTTATAACTAGTCATTGGATGAAATGTTGAATTTATTAAAAAACCTTAATTCAACATGTCTAATCATTGATTATATATCAGCAACTAGTTTAATGGTAAATTAACATGATTGAAATTATTATATCTTAAAACTTTATACATGATATTTTATTTATTATATTTATATAATATATAAAAAAGAATTTCTTGCATTATTATGCTGCTCAAAAACCTACATCATGTGCTTTCTCAAGGTCATTATTACAAGTAAGTTAATAATATAACTAATTCAATTAATATGATTAATTATTAATAAGTTTACTTGTTTGTTGAATCCTGAAGTCAACAATTCGTTCAGAAGAACGTGTTCTAGGCAAAATGCCAATTTTTCAATTGGTAAAGGATTCTATAACAGAATTGACAAATCCACCATATGTTTATTTTGTATCAAAAATTGAACTTCTTACTTCAGCTGGTCATAATACAATATATTCAGATGAAGTCAGAAAAAAAATTTCAAAATTGGTTCATGTATTTGTTGACAGTTCAGAAAAGGTAAACAAATGGCTTTTTTACACTATATATATTGTATTCATTTAAAATTTTTTATTTTCTTTGTTATCATTAATTGTTATTGTTATTATTATCAATTTTTAAAAAAAGCCTTTGATGGATCTTTGCCAAATTTTATGTCATAATCGTTCAAGACAACGAAGAAATATGTGTAATGTTTTAACAGATTGGGAATTGTTACAAGAAAAGGTATATCATATTAAATACACGCGCACACACACATATATATATTGAAAGCCCATTAAAAATTTTTTTGATATTAAAAAAAAACACATTCATGTATTTAGGCAGAACATATCGACTTAGAGTTGCAAGGATTGACTGGTGAATCGCCATTAATAACAAAAGTAATCTATCGTTTTTTAAGAAAAAATGGTTAACACAAACCACTTTACATAAGTGAAGTTTTAGTTTTATTAAAAATTTTTTTAGGAAGGACCTTCATTTTCTTTTCATCTTTCTTCTTGGGTTTATCATCGGAAACTAACATTAATTGAGGACATTTTATTTATTGGCTTTGAATTAGAATTATATGGAACACATGAATTTCCAATGATTTATTGGTAAGATATGTGTGTGTGTGTGATTAAATGAAAAAAATCAAATAAATCAACTAATTGAAAAATTTTTTTTTAAAAATATTCATTAATTATTAAAAACCCTGTAAACATTACTCACTATATATACAATAACAACAATAACAACAATAATAAATAAAGGTATATTGATTATTTATTAGGTGTTCATTATCAACATTTGGACAGAATTTCTATTCATGCAAATGGTAAGTTTTAAAGAATTTCCTTTCCTCACTGTGAGGTTTCTAACAAAAAGTCAATAAATAATATTGTGGTATTAAAAACTAGACCATCGAAAATCAAATCTAAGAAGCATATCACTTTCAAAATCCATTACATCATTAATAATTAATCAGCAAATTTTAACAATGGCTAAACAAGATTTATGCCGAGGAATTTATAGAGTAAGTAAATAACAAATATAATAATAATTAATTATTAATATAGTAATAACAATAGTAACAGTAATAGTAATAATAAATTAATTAGTAATAATTTTTTCATAATATTGTTGTTATAAGGCTATACCAGCATTACAGAGAACTGGTCGTATGACTTCACCGGCACTAGAATTTGATGATGAAGGTGTACGTTTCATGCAAAGATTTCGAATGTACAGGAATTTGGGAAGTCCAGCAATATTCACATATAACGATTATAAAAAAGTGACAAATTGGGACCACGTTAGTGTAAGTTGCATATACAGATACACCATATATATATATATGCTTAATATATAAATATATTAATATATAATTTGTAGACACTGGATCTTTTGAATGCATCTTTGCAAAATTTTCAATCTGCTAAAATAACTTTGGCCAAGTTAAAAAATTTAAATGTATCCGAGTGTAGAATGGAATTCGGTGAAGTTGAATTTAAAGAGGTATCTATTATGTTATTTTACATAATAAATATGATCATTATATATATATATATATATATATATATATATATATATATATACATATATACATATATTGATTTTATATATATATATATAGGATATTCAAAATATGACTCGTGTATGCATTGCAAACATTATAAACCTACAAAAAATAATCGAAGAGTATAAAATCGAACTTGAAAATAATTCAACAAATGAAATCAATTTAGAGACACCGTTAAAATCAACAACAGCAGTAATAACAACAACCAAGCGAAAGAAAAATAAAAAGAAAGGTAAACATAAACAACAACAACCTTCATTAAGTGAAACAATATCAACAACGGCATCATCATCATCATCCTCCTCAATGGCAACATCGTCATCTTCATCATCTACATCTACATCTACATCTACTACAATTCAGTCACAAAATAGTCCTGAAAATACTTTAGTTAATAAACCAGTGAATTTGGAGTTTATTTATCATCCATGGTATCCCGTTATTCAATTAAAACAATGATATTGTAACAATAATATAATTCAAATCATTATCATTGCTTGTTGAATAGACATAGAAAAAATTGTTTTTTGTATGTGTAATAACTTAATTTACAAAATGTCTAATAGATTAACTAATTAATTAATAAATCCTTTCCTTACTATATATATGTGTGGTAATAAATAAATAAATAAATAAATAAATAAATAAATATTATATAATTATAGTAATGTTCAACTTGTAAAACATTGTTCATATATAATTATTATCAGTTATAATAGGAAATTAAAATAATTAATATCACACATATACATATTATTTTAGATCGATGTTTATGATTATTATTGGTATTTCTTAATAATATTTCTTGATGATGTTGTTGCTGTAGATTAATTATATTATTATTATTATTATCATTATTGTTATTGTTTGAAATGCTTTGGTTATTATTGTTGTTGTTGTTGCTAACATTATGTTTTTCCTTGAGATTATCATTATCACCATCGTCATCGTCGTCGTCGTCATCATCATCTTCTTCTTCATCAAGACAAATTTCTTATCAATTAATATATATGATTATATTTAATAACAGAACATAAAATGTTTTAAAGATCATGGATCCTAAGATGGACAGTGGAATGATCCTTGAAAGTGATCTCAAGAAAAAAAATTTTAATCTACAAGCTAGATTAAAACCTGAACAAGTTCTTGGAATAATTAATAATTTATTTATATGAGAGGTAAATTTAAATAAATCTTTTAATTTGCATTAATTATAAATATTATTTTTGAAAATGATAAAATCTCTGAATTTTTCTTTTTAGATGACATGGCACTCTGGACATTCTCTTGCTCAAACTATATTTACATGCATGTACATACATCATATTATGGAACTTACTCCAGAGTTATTTTATAATAATAATAATAAATCTGATGTTAATGATAACAAGGATCAATCAAAAGCATCTACATCTACAATTACAACTACGACTACATCAGAACTATTGCCACCAATAGAATTTGTAATTTTAATTCTTAAAGCTTATGTTCTGGGTACAATGAAATGTAGTCATTTGGTGTGGGAAGAAATGAGCAAAGGAAATGTTTATGATGTGAGATTATCATTAGATCTTTTTGCTTTTTTTTTTTGAAAAAAGGGGAATATTTATGTTTTTTTATTTAAATAATTAAATAAAAAGGAGGAAGATTTTTCTTTAAATAAATATAACATTACGATTTATGAAGATTTTCCTGAATCGGAAGTATTAAAATTATTGGGTGATGCAGAAAATTGGTTGAGAAATAACGGTAGCCAATGGATACGCAATAATGGAAAAAATGGTAAATTTGATTATTTTTTTTTAAAATATATATATTTATTAATATATTAATGTGATATTAAATATTTACGTATAGGCGATAGTAAAAATGAAAAACTTATTGAAGCCTTATCCTCTCGATTAATTTTTAGAAGGGTGCGAATTTTTTAACAATTACTTTATTATATTATGGTAATTTTAGTATGTTATATATATAATATATATATAAATATATTCACATTATATAAGTTTTATCTTTTGAATTGGTTTTTTGTCATATATTTTCATATATACACACATTCATACACATGCACACATATAGTCATTTCTTTTAATTCTCATGTATGTGTCGCAACCACTTTGTCAACGGTACCCACTAGCTCAAAAAGAAATTGCTAATTGCAGTAAATTATTAAATGAAATTAAGAGTGAAGATACTGCTGATTTAGAAATCGATGTAGATGATGGTATGTTTTTTTATCTTCGTACTAATCTTCATACTAATTATGAAGATGATGATGATGATCATCTTGATACTAATAATAATTTAATTTTGATAGCGTTTGATCCTTTAATTAATCGAAAATTTGTATCACAAACACCACCACGACCAATTCAACTTTTAACATTACAAGAGGCAATTATTTTAAAATCGAAATTTGTTTATATAATAACAATAACAATAACAACTATAATAGTATTTAATAATAGGCTTTTGCTAAATTAAATAAACCTTTTTTTTATAACTAGTCATTGGATGAAATGTTGAATTTATTAAAAAACCTTAATTCAACATGTCTAATCATTGATTATATATCAGCAACTAGTTTAATGGTAAATTAACATGATTGAAATTATTATATCTTAAAACTTTATACATGATATTTTATTTATTATATTTATATAATATATAAAAAAGAATTTCTTGCATTATTATGCTGCTCAAAAACCTACATCATGTGCTTTCTCAAGGTCATTATTACAAGTAAGTTAATAATATAACTAATTCAATTAATATGATTAATTATTAATAAGTTTACTTGTTTGTTGAATCCTGAAGTCAACAATTCGTTCAGAAGAACGTGTTCTAGGCAAAATGCCAATTTTTCAATTGGTAAAGGATTCTATAACAGAATTGACAAATCCACCATATGTTTATTTTGTATCAAAAATTGAACTTCTTACTTCAGCTGGTCATAATACAATATATTCAGATGAAGTCAGAAAAAAAATTTCAAAATTGGTTCATGTATTTGTTGACAGTTCAGAAAAGGTAAACAAATGGCTTTTTTACACTATATATATTGTATTCATTTAAAATTTTTTATTTTCTTTGTTATCATTAATTGTTATTGTTATTATTATCAATTTTTAAAAAAAGCCTTTGATGGATCTTTGCCAAATTTTATGTCATAATCGTTCAAGACAACGAAGAAATATGTGTAATGTTTTAACAGATTGGGAATTGTTACAAGAAAAGGTATATCATATTAAATACACGCGCACACACACATATATATATTGAAAGCCCATTAAAAATTTTTTTGATATTAAAAAAAAACACATTCATGTATTTAGGCAGAACATATCGACTTAGAGTTGCAAGGATTGACTGGTGAATCGCCATTAATAACAAAAGTAATCTATCGTTTTTTAAGAAAAAATGGTTAACACAAACCACTTTACATAAGTGAAGTTTTAGTTTTATTAAAAATTTTTTTAGGAAGGACCTTCATTTTCTTTTCATCTTTCTTCTTGGGTTTATCATCGGAAACTAACATTAATTGAGGACATTTTATTTATTGGCTTTGAATTAGAATTATATGGAACACATGAATTTCCAATGATTTATTGGTAAGATATGTGTGTGTGTGTGATTAAATGAAAAAAATCAAATAAATCAACTAATTGAAAAATTTTTTTTTAAAAATATTCATTAATTATTAAAAACCCTGTAAACATTACTCACTATATATACAATAACAACAATAACAACAATAATAAATAAAGGTATATTGATTATTTATTAGGTGTTCATTATCAACATTTGGACAGAATTTCTATTCATGCAAATGGTAAGTTTTAAAGAATTTCCTTTCCTCACTGTGAGGTTTCTAACAAAAAGTCAATAAATAATATTGTGGTATTAAAAACTAGACCATCGAAAATCAAATCTAAGAAGCATATCACTTTCAAAATCCATTACATCATTAATAATTAATCAGCAAATTTTAACAATGGCTAAACAAGATTTATGCCGAGGAATTTATAGAGTAAGTAAATAACAAATATAATAATAATTAATTATTAATATAGTAATAACAATAGTAACAGTAATAGTAATAATAAATTAATTAGTAATAATTTTTTCATAATATTGTTGTTATAAGGCTATACCAGCATTACAGAGAACTGGTCGTATGACTTCACCGGCACTAGAATTTGATGATGAAGGTGTACGTTTCATGCAAAGATTTCGAATGTACAGGAATTTGGGAAGTCCAGCAATATTCACATATAACGATTATAAAAAAGTGACAAATTGGGACCACGTTAGTGTAAGTTGCATATACAGATACACCATATATATATATATGCTTAATATATAAATATATTAATATATAATTTGTAGACACTGGATCTTTTGAATGCATCTTTGCAAAATTTTCAATCTGCTAAAATAACTTTGGCCAAGTTAAAAAATTTAAATGTATCCGAGTGTAGAATGGAATTCGGTGAAGTTGAATTTAAAGAGGTATCTATTATGTTATTTTACATAATAAATATGATCATTATATATATATATATATATATATATATATATATATATATACATATATACATATATTGATTTTATATATATATATATAGGATATTCAAAATATGACTCGTGTATGCATTGCAAACATTATAAACCTACAAAAAATAATCGAAGAGTATAAAATCGAACTTGAAAATAATTCAACAAATGAAATCAATTTAGAGACACCGTTAAAATCAACAACAGCAGTAATAACAACAACCAAGCGAAAGAAAAATAAAAAGAAAGGTAAACATAAACAACAACAACCTTCATTAAGTGAAACAATATCAACAACGGCATCATCATCATCATCCTCCTCAATGGCAACATCGTCATCTTCATCATCTACATCTACATCTACATCTACTACAATTCAGTCACAAAATAGTCCTGAAAATACTTTAGTTAATAAACCAGTGAATTTGGAGTTTATTTATCATCCATGGTATCCCGTTATTCAATTAAAACAATGATATTGTAACAATAATATAATTCAAATCATTATCATTGCTTGTTGAATAGACATAGAAAAAATTGTTTTTTGTATGTGTAATAACTTAATTTACAAAATGTCTAATAGATTAACTAATTAATTAATAAATCCTTTCCTTACTATATATATGTGTGGTAATAAATAAATAAATAAATAAATAAATAAATAAATATTATATAATTATAGTAATGTTCAACTTGTAAAACATTGTTCATATATAATTATTATCAGTTATAATAGGAAATTAAAATAATTAATATCACACATATACATATTATTTTAGATCGATGTTTATGATTATTATTGGTATTTCTTAATAATATTTCTTGATGATGTTGTTGCTGTAGATTAATTATATTATTATTATTATTATCATTATTGTTATTGTTTGAAATGCTTTGGTTATTATTGTTGTTGTTGTTGCTAACATTATGTTTTTCCTTGAGATTATCATTATCACCATCGTCATCGTCGTCGTCGTCATCATCATCTTCTTCTTCATCAAGACATGATAAAGATGACTCGTCATCATCCGTAAAACAGTTATATTCGTTTTTACGTTTACCAAATCGAATACACAATCCAATTGGCCAGTTTTTAACGGACAACTTCCAAGTTTGAAAGGTTTCTAAATTCAAAAGCTTTTTCTCAATGTTATTTAAAGTACTTTTTCTTCTATTAAGAAGATCACCGGTCATACATAATCTAATTATCCCGGGTGAATAAAGAGTCAAGCATTTTATTACTGCGTCACTAATGTATGATGATTCAAGTCCAAGTAAATTGTTTTTACAAACGGCTATTAAGTTCATAAGTTCTAGTTCATTCCTGTATCGAGATCGTAAATCTATATTATTTAATGGGCCCGTATGTTTGAGCCTTTTTTTTTTTTTGATACAATCATATATTATGTATAATAGTGTGGTAATGATTATTATTATTATTAGATTGATTGGATTTAATTTTTTTATTATTAAAATCCTCAAAAAGGTATTTATTCAATACGACTTACCAAAGAGGATGATCTTTATAAAAATCAGCTATCATAGGAAGCAAAGCAGCAATGAATTTTAAATGCAATCCGGAAATATCCAATTTTTCCAATTTAGAAGTTCCACCGAGCATCCTTCTCCATCCAGCATAAGTGAACCATTCTGTGAGCGGAGAATCACACGCAGTAGTAAAAGATAACGATTTTAATGTATTGGAGAGTGAAGCTATACTATCCAATGTAGAATCGGATATTTCTATATTGTCATCAATATATTTTCTCTCCAAAACCAGTTCTTGCAAACACGGACAATTAATCAAAAGCTGCGCTACCCATACATCCGATAAACCCTCAAAAGACATGTGCGCTCGTGTGATTTGTGATCCATATTTTTCTACATAATGATTTAACGAATATACAGATTGAATCACTGCATGTATAAACAAACTTGGAGCATCAATGTTATGGTTATTAGCAATAATAGCATTATAATTATAATTGTTGTCATAATTATTATCACCGTTTGAATCATCGACTAGATTATTATTGGTGTTGTCGATTTTATTATCACTATTGCCATTGCTATTGATGTTTTTGTTGGCCAAAGAAGCCTGTAAAATTGATGGAAAATAAAGTGGAGTTAAAAAGGCGATCAAAGTTGCAGAGCAAGTCAACTTTAAGGCTCTTAAATGTTTATTGCTAAGTCCTTGACTTAAACATGGTGGATTCAATTCCAACACACCAGGAGTTTGTTCTGGTACTAAAATGCTAAAATTCTCCAGACAATCACAACGTGCATCTAATATTTTTAATAACACGGCAAGCCTATCTATAAATTCCTGAGAAACTCGGCCGTGAACTGTCAAGTTTCTAAAGTACTGGCCATATTTTGGTACTATGGTATGTAAAAAAAAAAACGAAATTTTGTAGACAACTACAGATCTGAAATGATATGTTGGAGTAAGAATGTGTAGGGAACGATGTGTAAGGGAAAGTTGTTTAAGATGAGCTGAACCAAGATATGAAAATATTTGTAAAAGTATTTCAGTAGGAAGAGTAAGGAAAGAAGTTCTTGGTTTTGCATTCATCCTTAATTCAGGCATTGATTGATAGAAGGGGGATTGATTGATTTTGATTTATGGCTTTTGTACAATTTTAATTGTAACTTTAATTAAATTAACAAAATAATACAATAATGTTTTTTAAAATTTCTAAAAATACACAAAAAATTTTTTATTTATTTTAAACTAGACAGTTTAATAAGAACTTTGATGATAATAATGCCAATGGAAACTTGATTATTTTGTTGATTAATTTAATTACAACATTCACCTTGGGTATTATTCTATGCTAGGTGATTCTGTAGTTGGTGCTAAAAACAATAGTAATATTAATAAGAGTAATGATAATAGCAATAAAAAAACTACCACTACCACCAACACCACTGTTCGTGTTGATAACTATTAATTAATTGCTTTTCTGAACAGATAATTAGTTCCAAACTCGTAACTTTTATGTTTTTCTTTTTCTTTTGAATCAATTAAATTTTTTTGTTCTTTAAAAAATTGTTAATATATAATTGATAATGATAATAATGATAAAAAAATCATTCATGATTTAAATTACATTAATAAACAAACATTCATTTTGACAATATTTATTTTTTCATTTATTCAAATGCAATATAATAACAATTATTAAAATAATTGATTAAATTTTTTCATATATTGAGTTTTTTATTTGTGCTTGTAGTAGGATCAATGGAATGTTTTCGTTTTTTCTCGTCACCTATTAAAATCATTGAATTATTATTATTATTATTATTATTATTATTAAAACAAATGTATATAATATATAATACAAACCAGATTCATCACTTCCTCCTGATTCTTCATAATCATCGCTGCTACTCTGTAAATTATTATTGATTTTATTAACAAAATAATAAAATGAATTCCCAACGTTATCTATAATAATAATGGAATCTACTTCATAACTTACTGAATCCAAATCCTTTTCATGTAAAAATGACCAGCCACCATTATTATAAAATCCTACTGGATCTTTGTTAATATATCTCATTATTTGTGCCCAATTTAAATTAGTCGTTCCTTCATAAAATAAAATATCTTTTGAATCCATCCATTCTTTTACACCTTCTAATTGATGCATTGGAATGGTGTCAATATGCATTGGTGGGCGTGTATAATCTTTGAAAATTAACACCATGTCGAAATTTTTAAATCCATGTTGTATTCTTTCCAAGTTCACTACTTCTACATCAGACATAGTTATAACTAAAAATGGCAAATCTACTAAATGAACAAGACAATCAGTTGTTGGTTGTAATAATACATTGGTTTTAAATGGAAAACCGAAGAATCCAATATCTCTAAAAGGAACATCCACATGTACTTTTTCATTACTGGACTTTGCAATTTTATTGGCAAAGCCTTTAAAACTTTTATTTAACAAGAATTGTCTTCTATGATCCTTTAGCTCTGAACCAACCTCTTCTTCATCAACATACTTGGTCTTTCTTTTACCATAATCAGTCTCATCAAATTGAGCATCAGACGTTTCACGGAAAAACTGAATGTCTTTGGCCTTTTCCTTTCCAAAGACAATTGGATTGATTAAATGTATGTGCAAAATTACAATCAACTCGTAGTCACAAGGTTGGAAAAATAAATGTTTAATATTGCTATATAGCATGTCTATTTTCTGGTTTGAATGACGAGACACATAACGAATGCCATTTTCATGAATCTGCAAGTCACCAGGTACTTTTTTCCCCTCCAATTCTGGCCTCACAAAAACATCTGCTAGTATATGTTCTGCTTTTTTAGTCGAATTTTTCTTGAATTTAACTATTTGTTCATTTACTTCAATCATATTATCTCTTTTTCTCTTGAGATGGCGAGCCAAGCCATCAATTTGTTTCTGTCTTGCTAATTCAGCTTGATGCTGTTTTCGTCTAACAATCTCATTAAACATATGCGCGCATTTAAACACTAACCCAATTTTTGTAGATCTATTATAGGGACGGTCAGTCAAATAGAATTTCTGATTTTTTAATGTGTAACCAAGAAAATTAAAAAAATAATTTGTCATTTACAAGAGTGTCTCTGCCTAAGTATATAAATATATAAGATATATATACTTGACAAGTATGCCTAATGCCAATTACCCTGCATCTAAAATTCTCCAGCTTAATCAAAATAATACTTGTTATACTTATACTATTATCAAAGAAGGTTTTTATCCTCCAAGTGATATACTTCAGTATACTTCTCTGCGTTCTTGTAATAACAGCCAATTCAAGATCCCAGATGATTATTTGATTCAGACAACCTGGGGTAGAGGAAGTTCTAGCCATACTGTACAATGTGAAATTAATTATCTAGAAAAGGCAGCAAATTTCAAAATTTGTTTTGGAGATAACTTTCAAACTTGTGTAAATTCTGCACAATCAGCAACAGATGCAGCAAATGCTTATTTGAAAGTAGGTTCTGAAAGTTCAAAAATAACATTATATCAAATAATTAGTATTTATATTGAATTAAAATTTCAATTAATGTTATATTGTATTTCAAACTTTCAAAAGGTTGCTGTTGGAACTCATGAATTGTTCCTCACAATCCAGATGTTTGGATTTTAATGCTTTGTGTGGGGATTTCTTATCATCATTGTTGTTGGCCTTTTCAACCCTTGGATAAGTCCACTCGACTTCGCTTTATCAATTATTCAAATAATTATATAGGCGGGCTTGGTAGAAGTAAGTGTTAAAGTCAAGATCTATTTTCAAATCAAGTTTCCAAAATGAATGTTTATTATTATAGGCGGGTTTGATCAAAGTAAGTCTTAAAGTTGAGATCTATGAAGTTGTTTGTAAAATATATTCAATTAACGTTTTATTATTATCAATTATTCAATAACTATATACAGTCGCACCTGTCTATTTGCATACTGTTGGGACTGATGAGTTTTTATGCAAATAGACAGAATATGCATATTCACGTTATTGTGTGGTTGCTGTTACATACAATCACGTGACATGAATGTAAAAATTGTTTCATGTCATTCGCGTCATGGTTTTAATCAATTCATTAATTTTAATAGCTTAATCATAAATTTTTGAATTTTACTCAATTTTATACAAACATCATATATTTCGTTATCCTTTACATTTACAATGAAGAAAGTCACATCAAACAATCAACAACGTTATCAAATCTGTTTAAAAAAGCAAGATGACCAAGAATAACCCAAAAAGAATTAATTAATTGGTGTGAACAAGAATTTGGTATAAAAGTTGATCAAGAAACTATTTCCAGAACATTAAAGCACTCATATGAGTATTTGGATAATGAAACAAACTTACTACAAAATCCACTACAGAAAAAACCCTGTAATGTTAGATATCCTGAACTTGAGCTTGCACTCCAAGAATGGTGTTTGCGCTCACAAAACCATATTCCTCTCACCAACCTAATCATAACTGAAAAAGCTAAATCATTTGCAAAATTGCTTAATATTCCTGATGATGCATTGACATTTTCTTCTGGGTGGCTTCAAAGCTTTAAAAACAGGTATATTTTTACACATATTTATGATATTAAATTATTAATTTCTTTGTAACAAATAATTACATATGTAGAAACAATTTGAAAAGATACCAATTGCATGGAGAAAGTGGATCAGCTGATACCAATGCAATTGAAAATGCACTTCCTGATTTAAAAGCAATCATTAGCTCCTTTAGACCTGAATGTGTATATAATATGGATGAAACAGGACTGTTCTCCCGGCAAGTATAACACTATGACATCAGGAAAATGTGTTTTTTTTATACATGTATTATATGTATATTATACATGTATTATTTTACATTACAGGTGATCCACATATAATATACATATAATACACATGTCCATAAATTACACGCGAATTATACATATATTATATGCAGATCACTTGTAATGTAAAATAATACATGTATAATATACATATAATATGTGTATCAAAAAACACGTTTTCCTGATGATAAACAATATTTAAAATATTGTTATTTGCTAATGTAATTTAATAAATACATATAGTCTTGAACCTGACACAACTCTAGCAACAAAACAACTTGAGGGAAAAAAAAGGACAAGGAACATTTGACTGTTGTACTCTGTTGTAATGCTGATGGAACTGATAAACTTCCACCTCTCATTATTGGAAAATTTTTAAAACCTTGGTGTATGAAAAATGTTAATATGAATAATCTTGGAATTACCTATAGAGCAAATACTAAAGCATGGATGACAGCAGTTTTATTTCAAGAGTAAGTAAATTTATGATTAATAATTTAATATGACTTACTTTATAAAGCATTTTTAATCAATTCTCAATTGTAGATGGTTAAGACTATTTGATCAAAGAATGAGTGGTAGAAAGGTGTTATTATTGCTTGATAATGCACCTTGTCATATAATTGAAGAGGTAAAATTGAAAAATACACAGATTAAATTCTTACCCCCAAGCTCCACATCAAAGATTCAACCTTGTGATGCTGGAATTATTGCATCTTTCAAGAAACATTACAATCATCGATTTGTACATCACCTTCTTGAAAAGTTTGAGGATAATGAACAGGTTGCCAAGCTTAATGTTTTAGAAGCTATACTATTCATCAAAACAGCTTGGAGAGATGATGTTACAATAAATACCATTGCCAATTGTTGGAAGCATACTGGTATTATTAAATTTGATAATAATGAAGAGACAGAGCAAGAAGGAGATGAAATAATTCCTGATATAGAAAAAAATATTACAGCCTTAAGGTATTAAAAATATTGTCTTGTTATTTTAATTTCAATGTTAATTATTTTATTATTGTTACTATTATAGATACAGAACCCCTATGAGAACAGAAGATTTTTTGAATCCTGTTGAAGAAAATGAAATAGAAGAACCTGTAGATGAGGAGACAATTGTCCAATTAATTCAAGAAGAAGTTAATGAAAATCAGAATGAGGAAGATGATGAAGGAAATGAGTTACCTGTTATTTCTGCTAAGGAAGGATTAGAAGCTTTAGAAAAAGTCATGACATTCTTGTTGCAGCAGTCTAGAGATTGTTCAGATGAAATTAAAAAGTTGGCTAGTGTAAATAATACTGTGAAA
>CAUDNR010004386.1:0-15452 GCA_958430865.1 Entrophospora sp. SA101 | reverse complement strand
TATTTTTAATGTTGCAAATTTTTTTGATGTCAATCTCAAAATCAATCATGTTTATATAGGAATCAATCGTCCGTCACGTCACTAAAATTTATTTAGTGATCGGCAAGTATCGCAATTATATATCTGATTTGATTGGCTAAATCAATTTTGTCAATTTCGTCAAAAGATCCTTAGCGATAAATATGAATTTCGTCATGTACAAATCGTCAATTATTATTATATTTATATGCATATATACGTGTTCAAAAAAATTTGTTTATTTTACATTTAAGGAAATTGTTTAATATGTTCGAATAATATTAAAAATTAGTATTGTACCGTTTTTTTATCTTCAGATTATTATCTTGTTTTTTTTTTTTAGTGGTGACTAGGTATCTTTACATTTTCAAAAAAGACATGTTGGCTTTTTTTTCGATGAAGAAATCAATTCTGTTTTTTTTTAGTGGTGACTAAGTATCTTTGCATTTTCAAAAAAGACATGTTGGCTTTTTTCTTTTTTTTTTTAGTAGCGACCAAATATCTTTACATTTTCAAAGAGACATGTTGACTTTTTTTTGACAATCAAAAAGAAATGAATTAGTAACAATCAAGTATCTTTATATTCTCAAAAAAGAAATGTTGAATTTTTTCTTTGATATTAAAGAAAATATTCTGTTTTTTTTTGGTGGCAATTATGTATCTTTAGATTTTCAAAAAAGAGACTTTTTGACAATAGAGGAATAAATTATTAATTATCCTGTGGTGATAAAGCATCTTTTACACAAAGAATTAATTTTCAACATTTCTGAAAAGTGTTGTTGTCTAAAAAAAATATTATATGGCTATAGTAAATTACCCGATAATTCTGATGCCATTGGCAATATTGTATGACAAATGATGCATCTGAATTTGTTTTTATTAAAGATATGGATGTCTCTGCCGCTTATAATCTGTAGAAACCAATTGATGGAAAGTGGCTGATACAGTTTATAGTGCTTTGGTTCAGCAAAATAGCAGATAATTCGCTTCCTGCATTTTATTTTCAGAACATCACAATTGTCAATAATTTTTTGCTGTTCCACATATCAAGATTTAAATCAATCGACCCAGGTGAAAAAGCTCTATTGTATCTTCTCACCTAGATGACCATTAAAATCAAGCATAAATAACCGGATATCATGTAATTTATTTTTGTAGATTACATAAGTGGTTAGCTGACTATTTCGACAATGTATATCTATAATTGATTGGTTAGTTTTTGACATAATTAATTATAGTAATAGTAAATAAGATGTAAACTGACGTAAAGAATTACAATTACCATTCATTACCAGTTCACTTCCATATTCCAATCAGAATCCATGATTTTTTTAAATTTTTGCCTGATAAATAACTTGGTTTTAGTCAAGAATCCGATAAATTAATATATCTATATTGTTTGACAATTCAATCTAACAATCATTTATTAAATATAGTATACATAACATACCAATTGAAAGTGATGTTTCAGAATTAAGTTTTCGTGATTGCAAAATGTAAATTACAAGAAAACTTTATACGCTGCCATATATTGGCTAGATACATTTTTTAAGTTTAAAAATAAATAAAAAAAAAGGACAAACAACTGCAATTTTAACTTAAAAGCTACTTATAAATAAATATCTTCATATTTTTTTGATCCACATGACATTTGAAAACATTCCAGGTTGGAACCGTGCTAATATTAACCGTTAATTTAATCACGTGAAATTTTTTAACTAGATCATTTTAATTTCATTTTCATTTGGTCAAAATCAATAAGGTTTGTTTCTATTTAAAAGCAAAAGCTCGTTAACAAGTTTAGTTGTTAAACATGCACTCTTGAGATCTATCATTACTGAAAAGTCTTTCAACAGACACTGATGTTGTTGGCATTGACAAATATTTTCTGGATATTTTTGAGAGAATTGATTGGATTTATTTTGAAAGACTTTGTATACATGTAAAATTGAATTGAAAATTATTCTGGAGCCGAGGTATTAGAACTGTTATTGATTTGGTATTGAGCTGCTTTTCGAATATATGATAAAACATTTTATTGAAAATAATGAAGATTATATAAAAGAGAACCCAATTAAAATTCTACAATTGATTTATGCTAACGAAAAATTTAAGGAATTGAAAAATATCTATTTGGAAAAGTTTTGTGGCTATAATGAAAAATTATTTGAGTCAGGTAACTTCCATTAGCCTTTCCATCAGATTACTTTTACTGATAATGTGGCAGTATTAAATAATAAAAATTTCATAAGATAATTGAGAAACTAATGGAATGTGTGTTTGAAAACAAATCTTGAATTTGAGCAATACTATTACAGATTGTAACATTAATACCACTTTAACATCAGTCGTTGGCAGGTTTGATCGTAAAAATTCAAAAAAACATACAATCCGCAAAGTGATATAACTACTTCATTATCTGCAAAAAGTTAGAGGATATTAGTCTTACACAATATGACCATTTTTGAAGTTGGATATACTTTACAATAAACATGTAATCCATACAATTTTAACAAACCCAAATTCATCACCACCACGCTTCCTCACAACCCTATTAAAGACAATTTTAACATCTTGGTGCTTTGATTTTAACATTAAAAAGGCGCGAATGATTGTATGAAAACTCGAGATTGGTTGGTTTCATTGATTAGATTATGTCTATTTTCGGTTGGTATTATGATTTTGCACATCACATTTTGAAATACTCATTTTTGAGTGTATGTGATGGAAGAAACTATGCATTAGAGTTGCGAGGAAGATTTCCCGATACTATGGCTCGGACAAATTATAATCTGAAAGGTCATTGTCTATTTCAAATGATTATTTCACACTAAGAAAAGATCTTGAATATAAGATATAAGAAAGTAGGGAAATCACATTTATCAAAATGGTTCTTACACGAGGTTCAAATAGTCCTGTATAAATTTCGTAATATTGTTAATTCATGTTTTCAGATAGATCCCATCCTATACCAATATGACAAAAAATCTCATTCAATTACGTACATACACCGTTTCTTTCATTCTTTTGTGCTTATTCTGCAGTCCTCGATTATTGTTTCACTCAAAACCAGGTTGAGCTTTTTGTAATATTTTTCAGTTGTTTGAACTTGATGTGTTGGGGCTATATATTGAAAAATGCAAATGGGGTTGGATCGAGACTAATGATGCATGACGAAATTTTTGACTTCAGTCATTGATGTGACGAAAGCACTGATCAACAGAATTATGACTTGGTTGCAGAACTATCCTTACCGTAAAGGTAGGATCATTGCAGGAAACTTTTCAGCTAACATGGCAGCCTTTTCTGATCTGGGTGCTGTAAAGATTAGTGAAAAGTGTCCTTGATGATTGATGCAGTCTTGATGCATTCCAGGGCCATACCACCTCCCTGTAATTCCATTGCATCATTGTATCCTTGGGAGCCGCAGGTTGGTATACGTGAGAAATGTAAGGTGGTGACTGTAGTGTGTTCAAGGTATCATGCGTGCTTCAACGCCTGTCAATTTCCAATAATTAAACATTGTCTATTTGAATTGTTTCTTCTGCAACAGTCATTATGCTGTCTTGTAATTAATTATTTATAATAATATTATACCAATCATTTACCATCTTGATAAGAATCTTATAATTATCCAGCAAGGTCTGCTCTGTGTTTTGAAAATAAATATATTATCAATACAAATAAAAAATAGTATATCTGTTCATTAACACGTCTTCTTTAGGAGATTCATGTTTTGTCATTTTTGAAAATAAATTGTTTTTCCAAAAAAAAAAAAAAAAAATCAATTCACAATAAGTTTCCATACATAAATAATTAACGTGTATGCGAAAAGAAAAAAGAAGAAAAGATAATGATGCTGCGTTTCTGGCTAAGTGTTTATCATAAAAATGGTGGTGGTGGTTATTGCCACTAGTTGTCATTCTAGTTTGTAATATATGAAGATACATCAATTATGAAAAAGTATTATTACTATAGTAACAAGTAGCAAACAACGATGAATCATCATTTTTTGAGGATGATAATAAAGATTTTGTTTCATGAAAATATTCAAGTTATTCAAAAAAAAAAAAAAAGAGAGAGGATGGCATCCTATTTATATGTTTTGAATTTAATAAAATAGACTATTATTGTCTTGGCCTGAATGATGTCTTTTTTTTGCTTTTTTGCGACAAGAATATGCAATCCAAACCCAACTTAAAATAAATGAATTTTTGTTCTTGTGTAGCAGAAGCTCACACTGCGTTCTTAGTTGTAAGCTTGTTTACATAAAATCATGAACTCTGCGCTATCTGCTCTAAATAAAAATATTGAAGGAGATATAGCAACAAATTTATTTGATCAAATATATGATGCTTTTATTTCAACAACAGTGTATCTTGCTGATTTAACAAATATTTTAAAGAAATTAATCAATACATTTCAGTTAGAACATTTATCAATATCTCATTTTAAATTACAGCTTGACATTATGATTAAAACAATTGAAACTGAATTTATAGGCTCTGAAGGGATTCCACCAAATTATGGTACAATATTCAAAAAATATTTGGATAATAATTATAATTCCCATTCTACCATTTGTTAGAAATATTCAATTGCAATTAAAAACAGATTTCTAGAATCTGAATTATATAATGTGAGATCGAAATTCGCGCCTCAGTAAATCTCAATCTTTTATTCATAACAACGTTAATACAATTTCTTCTAATTTATTTATACTAAATCGTAACAACAATTTCTAGCATGTATATTTATGTTTTTACTCTCAAAACTATCTTTCACTATCATTAAACAATTCCTTGTACTAAACAATATCTTTTTTAGATTTTACACTACTGATCACGTTTCTTAGTGGTTGCTTTCCTTAGCTGTTATTCCATACTCAAATCAGGTGTGTTCCCAAAACTATTAAATAAAATTCATTAAATATCACCTCACTAAAAGAAAAGAAAAGAAATAAAAAAAATGGACAAATATAAAATAAGAGAAAAAATGATTATGCATGGGATTTGTATGAATTCATTGTTAGGGATAGATTTATTATCATTACGAAAATAAAATATTCAAGTCAACAAACAAGGACAAATATAAGGACAATATTCCTAATTTATCCTAATTAAATGTATTACTTGAACTTTCTGTGTAGAATTATTTTCAAGTTATTTCTAAAGTGATCCAATAATTTAAATTCTTTTGTTTGAATTTAATCTGAGAATTAAAGGTATGTTACATTAGAATACTTGTTTTTCGGTTGTCAGAGATAGTTTTCGTGAGTCAATTATTTTATTGGTGATTAAATAACAATATGAAATTGGACTGGTTTAAATTCTTGATCAGTTTCCCGATTTTATTTTCGTGCAACTTTTATTTACTGTATTAATTTTCCGTGATATGTAAAATTAGTATTTTTAATCCAAAAGAACTTCCAGATGATGATGATAAAGAATTACTTTCATGTGAAAATCAAGAAATTGAATTTTCAGGTAATTTCTATGGAGAAACAATTTGTAAATGGAAATGAATTTAGTGAATCATTGACAATGAAAAACTTAAACAAAATGGAATTCAGTAAAAATAATAATAGAGAAATTAATTTCATTCAGTTGTGGAAACACATTTTAGATACTGATAAGGATTTTCTTTTTAATAATCAAAAATATTATTAGTTACTTTTTATACCCTTTCTAATGCTCATGTAGAAAGAATATTTAATTAAAAATAATTTGAAAAATCAAATGAATGTAGATACCATTAAATGATCATTTAATGATTTTATTAAACGGACCAGAAATTGAAAGCACTATATAGAGCATTAGTAAAGTAAAAAACAAGAATGAAATTCGTTGTGTAACTAGTACAAATTTATTTGAAATTCAAAATATAACGTTACACCTTGGACATTGCGGACATTGAATTTTCAATAATAGTAATAAATTTCCAAAAAAATACGTATACAACTATGTTAAATAATGCCTCGTTTTTTCCATTCTATTACTATTAAATCACAAAGTCAATCTCTATATTTTATAGTTTTACATAATGACATATAATAATTTATTATCACCAGAAAGAGATGTACTTAAAATTATTGGTGAAATGCGTAATTATGCACTGGTTAATTCCGATGAAGAAAATAGAAAGGATTATTTTTTTTCATTAGTCCAAAATAACAAGAAGCTTTCTGAGGATGAAAAAGAATGTTGTAAAGGAAGATTAATTTATGAGATTGAATTAAGAAATGCAATAAATAAATTTGGAAAGCCAAAAAGAATGTAACAAGTGTAAATTGGCAAAATACTCTGATTGGTTCTGTGAAAGTTGTATTAGTTTACATTTACAGAGACTTTTCACTACTTGGACGTCTGGAAATAACATAATTGATAATTTTATTCAACAATGTCAAATTGAATCATCTCTGCCAGACTATATTTTAGAATGGATACCTTTTGAGCAATTTAAAAAAATAACAAAATTGACTGAAGGTGGATTTAGTTCAATTTATACTGCTACATGGACAAGAGGAGCTATTGTTGATTATGATGAAAATAAAAAGGAATTTAATTATTATGGAGGGCAACTAGTAATATTAAAAAATTTAAATGATTCAAGTAATCCAGGAGAAGCCTTTTTTGATGAGGTTGGTAGTTGTCATTTAAAACAATACTGTATTATATAATAATAACCTGTTTTATATTTATTCCAGGCAGTAAACTATTGTAAAATTAAAGCAACACTGATGGCTACTTGCTTTGGTATAACTAAATTCCCAGATAATGGAAATTATGTGATGGTTTTGGCTTATGCTTCAGATGGAAGTTTAAGGAATTATTTGCAAAAAAATCATTCAAATTTGACATTAAAAGACAGAATTGTAATATTTACATATTTGTGTGGTGCATTATATTGGATACATAGAAAAAACTTAATCCATTGTGATTTACATAGTGGTAATATACTTGTGGAAGGAGGCTGCTGTTATATCACAGATTTTGGATTATGTGGACCAGTTGATGAAAAATTATCAAAAAAAATTTATGGAATTGTATCATATGTTGCACCCGAATTACTTAGTGGCAAAATTAATACAAAGTACACCAAAGAAACTGATATCTATAGTGTTGGGATGTTAATGTGGGAAATATTTGCAGGACATCCACCATTTGATAACAGAGCTCACAATCATCGTTTAATTTTTGATATATGTGGAAAAGATTTACGGCCACCAATACTACCTGTAATGCCTGATGATTATGCACAAATGATGGAGAGGTGTTGGGATGTGGATCCGCTTAAAAGACCAGCTATTCTAGAGCTTTATAAATTTGCTATAAGTAAATGCAAAGAAATTATTAATAATAATAATAATATCAGTGGTTTGCAACAAGTACACAAATCACATCCGGATGCATATCATAAAAGTAGAATATTAGATGAAGAGATTGCTAAATCTAAAAGCTTAAAACTTTGTACAAGTAATGATAGTTCGTTGAATAATCTTGATTTTAGCCCTTTTCTAACAAAGATGAATGAAATTTCATTGTATTAATATCCATTAATTATTATTAACAATATTAATTGATTAATTTCTATAATAATTGTAAATGAAAGAATTGATAAATGACTAATTTAATCTCCACTATAAATTTATTCATTATCTTTTTTTTATTTTTATTTCATTTCTAAATTTTGAAGCAATAAAATTTTTACAATTTTCTAATTCTTGTTAAATGGTGATGTTGTGAGGTATCATCTCAGCTAATACCAATTATTTAAAAAGCATGGCTTAAGGGTAGGGGGAATCATGTGACCAATTTGATAGTAAACGATGGCTCAAAATTTTTTTTCTAATAACAAAATTGATCTACATAAAAATATCCAAATAAATAATATTTAATATATATATATAGCGTGTAAAAAAAAAATATAACATGTATCTGAAAAACAATACAAATATCCTCTAAAGAATTTATTTTTAATAAATGCAGTTAAAATTGTTAATTGAGTTTTTTTTTTTGAGGAATAGCCTCATATTGCGAATTATTTTATTTAATAAAATTATAAGCTTTTATAAAAAAAAAACAAATGTGTGTATATGTAATTATAATTTTATCTAAATGACCAGCATTTTACAAATAATAATCCCAGGAATAAGAATAGACTAATTCTTCAGCGCCTTCAGCAACATCTATTATTTTAGAATTTGTTATCCAAAATCCAGCACCAGATTTTTGCAATGTAACTATTTCTATTATTATTTTTTTACTTATTAATTCATCAAGTAAGTGATTTGCTTGTCTTGAATTTCTAATTGTTCTATTAAAATTTTCATCATAAATTGAAACTGAATTCAATTTTTTATCAATTAGTTTTTTATTTTTCAATTGTAGAAAAATTCCAATTATATCATCACGAACAATTATATTATCTCCTTCAAGTTCTTCGATTATCTTTCTTACAATATTAATCATTCTAATTGCATCTGTAGTTACATTACTCAAATTAGGATTATCAATAAATTTACGTTGACAATTACCACAATTACCACAGGGAGAAGATGTTGTATCTGTGGACCATGCATAATATGCAAGTAATGTTTGCTGCATACATTTATATTTTTCTTCACAAAAAAACATTACTTCACGAAGATTTTGAAGGCTTTGTTCAAGGTGAACTTTCCTTTCAGTATTTTCATCTTCTCCAGCATCTCTTGATTCACAAATGATCCCATAAAGTAATTTAAATTCACTTCTTGAAAATAAAATAATACTTTTTGACAGTGAACCATCCCTTCCAGCTCTTCCACTTTCTTGGATATACTGACCAATGCTTAAAGGAAAATTGAAATGGATAATAAGGTATACATCCAAAGTATTTATACCCATACCAAATGCATTGGTTGCAACAATTATTTTTGTAATTCCAGTTTTCCATTTCATCAATGTATTATGTTTTTCTTCTCCTGATAATTTACCATGATAAAAATCAATACTAAAATTTGTGATTTTAAGAGTTAAATAATTTTTTAGGTCTTCACAAATTTTAGGAGATGCACAATATATCATGCATCTCCCAACAGGATTATTATTTATTTCCTCAACAACCTGGTTATAACTATCTTCATTTCTTGATTTCTTTTTTTCTTTCACTTCCAAAAAAATGTGAGGATGGGAAAATGATAATGATCTGATCACTGTAAGATTATTCCATTCTATTTTCATTTTTTCACACAATATATGAGCATCTTTTTCTGAGATTGTTGCACTAACCATCATTATTGAAGAATTAGGAAAATCTTTTTTGAGTATCTCTGCAATACCATTCCAAGCATTACGAAAATATTGGTGCTCCAATACACAATGAGATTCATCAATGACAAATTGAACTCTTGAAGTCACTGATATCCTTTTTAACATGTTTTGAAAGCTTTTATTTGCTACAAATTTTTCTGGAGTCAAGTAAATGATTTGCACCAATTTTGATGCAATTTCACTAAATACTTGCTCTTGATATGATGGGGGTTTATCTGAAGCTGCATATAGACCTGCAGATGGAATTCCAGAACAAACTAACTCAATCACTTGATCTTCAATCAAAGCCTTTAAAGGACTAAGTATTATTGTAATACCATTTGTAAGTAAAGATCCAATTGAGTAACATAATGTTTTTCCACTTCCAGTTGGTAGTAATACTAAAGTATCTTTATTGTTAACAAAACTTTCTATAGCTTCTAGTTGACCCCAACGAAAGTTTTGATACTTATAAATTATTTGGAGAGCTAAATGAGATGGAGGAATTGTTGATTTTGTAGGAAATTCGGTAATGATGAAATTTTTATTTAAAATTCTATCATATTGTTGTTGTGAGAAATAGAAATAACAAACTTTACATAAGCCATTTGCACTATATTTAGGAAAAGAAAGACAATTTTGGCATTTGATCAGAGATTTAAAGTTATAAATGTATTCATGAAATGAAGGGAGAAACTCATTGTTGTTTAATTTTTCTTGTACTTTAAGTCCATATGGAATTAAATCTTGATTAAAGTTGAATCCAGTCATATCATATTTCAACTGATCCAATTGATCATGTTTTTTTGAATTTCTTTCATTTATATTATTTACATTTTCTTCTCTTTTAACATCACGTTGTTCACATATTTTTTCTATATTTTTTAAATCTTGTATAGAAAAAGACCCAATTTCACCTAATGAATTGCGCATTTGAGTCCAAGTCTCAAGTTCACCAAGGTTATTATGTAAAAGGGCCATGGAATGCCTTGCAACAAATGATTTTGGATAATCAATTTTTTTATCAAGAAAACATAACTTGGTATGATTCATAGCTTCATTATGGCAAGTACGTGTTTTGGTGATAAGTGATTGACCCTTTGGTTTTTTGATAATGTCTTGGATCATTTTTTTGAAAATTCCTCTTTCTATTTCAGAATAATGAATTAAGTTTTCACCTTGCAATTCTATTTCTGGATTTTTGCTTTTCCAACAAACTTCTTCCCAACAATTATCATGCTTGTCACACAAATGTTCAAACAAAATTTCAGTTTGCATATAATGTAAATTATCATCATCAGGAGGTAAAGGTAATGTTTTCTTCTCTTCAATAGATTTTTCATCATAATTATCTTTTCGATTACTTGCTGTATATACACATGCAGTATAATAATCAAGAATGCATTTTTCAAAATTTTCCCATTTTTTATACTTACCATTATTTATCTTATTTCTAATTGTTTTTGTCTTATGCTTTAAGTCAGTAAAAATTTGGTTTACAATATTATATTTTGATAAGGTTTTATTGCTATCTAAATCACCATCAATGGCAATATCAAGCAGAAGATTATTTTCTCTGAAAATTGGAGTGATTTCTTCTAAAATATCTATCAAAATTTGATGTTCCATTTGGCGTGATGATTGATCAAAATTACCTTCATGGGTTGTTATATTTTTTCCTTCCTGTTATTGTGCGAGATTTTTCACAAATTGAAAATGCAATTACTGGCTTATAATGTGAAGTTTCAATATAACCATCATAAATAAGCTCTCCACTGGCTTGTGGTGCATTTCGAACATGGGACCAGGAAACATCAAATGAACAAGGTATGTTTTTTTTCCCCTCTTCTTTTGATTTTTCAATTACTTTGTTCAAAGCTGATGATATTACTTCTCTTGCCATATTTTTAATTGGATCATAATAATCCCCTTGGTACTGAAAATATGACTTTGAGCAAGATTGAGAAGTAATTCCCATAAATGCCAATCCAGTTTCCAACTCTCTTCTATTTAATCCAGCTATTAATCCTGTTGCAGCTAAAGTTTTAGAGTAACTCATGCAATCTGGTTCGTTGGTAAACTCAGTTGAATACTTACATATTCTACAATAAATTGCAACATTCAAATAAAGACTCCAGGCCTTGACTTCCCATCTTTTGCAGCTTACCTTGGATTCTCCACATTGCTTACAAGGAAATGTTAGTAACAATTTCAAATAATTCTCAGTGGACATAAATATAGTTGAACCTAAATTATTATCATCAATTATCTTATTAACAGTATTTTCCAATTCTTCTTTACTTTCCAGATGATTTGTGTTATTATTATTATCATCTTCTTCTACTTTATCCCTTTCACTATGTGTTGACTCTAGTTTATTTTTTATTTTTTTTATTTGACGTCTTGCTTGATATAACTCGAGTACATTTCCATTGTTAGATACCAAAAGAGCTTGAGTACTTTTAGGAGACAATTGTAAGCCCTTAGAATTAACATGAACTCCTTTTTGAACATTTTTTTCTAATGCAGTATTACTAATCTCATTCCCTTTACGTTTCATAGCTTTCGTTGCTCTTTCATTTGTTTTTTTGGCTGCAAGTATTTTTGGATTAGTATCTTCATCTAAATCAACTGGTGCAGGAAAATTTATTAAGGATGAATATTTTTCAATTACTTTTGTACGCAAATAGATAACATTATCTGCATTGTCAAATCCTAATAATGATGGTATAGAGATTTTTCCTTTAACTTCTAATTCATCTTTCAATGTTGTAAACATATAATCATAATGTTTTGTTTCTTTCAAATTAGTGAATGAGTGATCAGCTTCAAAATTATCAAGTGTATACTGCAGCTCTATGTCATTTTTTACATTAATTGATAATCGAATGAACTTATTTTTTTTTGTTAAAATTGAATAACCAGGAAGCAATGGAACCCATACTTTGTCTTCACTCTCTAAATCAGGATCCATGTCTTTAGGGGTTTTTAGCCATAATATGTATGAATTGTTTAAATCTTGATGTACTTCCATTGCATTCAATTGATATGAATCATCACAAATGAAAACAGATTGATTTTGTCGAAAGAACAATTTATAATTAATATTATTTTCTGTTTGTTGTTTATACCAATATTTATTTGCCATTTTTTAAATGCTAAATAAATAAAATTTTATTAACAAAATTGGAATTTTATTACATTATATTATAACTATATTCTTTTTACATATATATATATATAAACATAAGAAATTAGAAATTACAAGTAAAGAATGTTATATTTCTCCAAGTAATACTGAGAAGTAAGCAGCTTTTACTAAGTAAATTAAACTTTACTAAGTAGTAAGTAACTTTAAACTAGTAATAATTTGGAGTGAATAACTTATATTAATGGAATAATACCTTTTACTATGGGATTAGTATGGTTTTTTGAAGAAATTAAAGGTTTTTACTAAATTATTTTGCTTGAAATTTTGTAAGAAATTAAAGGGGTTTATAATCTACATTCACAAAAATTTTGAACTGATTTGGACGCGTTTCGCGTGATTTTACTATGTAACTTGTACAATTCAAAATTTTGAGCCGCCGATCTACATATAAATTGACACGTGATTCCCCCTACCCTTAAAATGTAACATATCCCCAGCTATCTGAATTCCGATGATACTAAATTCATTTTTATCAGGTCTACATCCACTATAAACCCAGTAAAGTCCATCGTTCATTTCCCGCCATAGTTTTATGTTATCGTTATTTTTTTTTTGTTCAGGACATACTAGGCGGGAACATTCTACAAATATGAGCTCGTATAACTTACCTCTATATTCTTCTATAAACATTATATCTGGACGTTTACCCTGTTTTCCATCCCCTTTTCTATCAGCACTGGCTTTACTTTGACGTTCCGCACTAAATTAAAAATAAATTATAAGACTAAAAAAAAAATATAATAGAGAAAAAAAAAAATATAATAGTAATATAACTATAAGAAAAAAAAATCTCAGATGCTAATAAAGGCAGTATTCCTAATCGGAAGTTTTTTTAATGACATGTGAAGCAAAGGAATAATTACATCTGTTACATAAGTTCCTTCACTTTGTGTTTTCGCATATTGAGCTTCAAATGCAGGGTTTCTCCAGATAATGTTTAAAGATTCTAAAATTCCAGTTGTTATATCAGCCAATTCTTCGTTTGTTTCTCTCCAAGTGCAATTACGATGCCATTTTTGTTGTAAAATTTCAGGTTCATCTTTATCGAAACCTTCTACAAATGCATAACATATTTCCTTAATACTGGACGGTGCTTCAATTTTCATACGACGTAAAGGTTCCATAAAATTGTGATAAACATTTCTGGGTAAATTCAGCACCAAATCTGAATCATCACTAATTACTTGACTGGCTAACGGATCCCACCATCCTAAATTATCAACTTCAACATTATCTAAATAATTATAAATTTCTATAGCGAGTGGTGATGATTTTCCCTAAAATAATATTTTCAGATTTAGATGTAAGTATTCACATGAATATAACTCCAACAAAGCTATAAGAAAATCTGATATTTATTACCTTAAGTTTTCTTTTCATTTCCCTCATATTATTCTTAATTTGTTCATTATTAATCTGTTCGACTTCTTTTGCCACTTCTATATCACGAAGGCTACATACACCTTCGAAAGCAATATCAAACTGGCGCAAAAAAAAATATTATATTAGCTTTTTTAAAAATATGTAAATAGTTTGTAATAATAAATTACGAGCTCGTATCATCAGAGATATATACAAAGTTACCATCTCTGCGTGGCCTACGCATTGGAAGTAACTCTGTTTTCTACATATAAGCTTTTAAAACTTGCAAGACAAAAACCAGAGTATCCCCATGCGTTGGCGAAGTTGAATTTGGGACTAGCAGGCATCGAATACCCAGAGCAACCTTGTGATTTTTAGAGTTGAATCTAAAATATCACATTGAATAGGAAGCCCCACAGGTAGAGTCTCACGAATTTAAAAGGCTTATTGGAAAAAGCGCCATTCATCATCTGCTTTAATAAATATTTTTTATATTTTATCACTAACCTGTGCAGAAACAGTAAGAATTTTGTTTTGTGCCATAATATCATTAGAATATGAATCCGTTGCCAAATTAACAGCGTTGATTACTGTATTTCTTAAAATATCTCGTTGAATCCATGGGTCTTCTTCCATAGCTTGATAAACAATTGAAAAGGCGGTAATATGTTCTAATGATGAGGAGGTGAGAAACTCAAAAATTTTTCCAGCTAAGGTCTTTGACATGTTGTAATAAGATTTGTAAAAAAAAGTAATTTTTAGTTTTGGTGTTATACTAGAAAATCGCAATGCAAAATAGATCAATATAGAGCGACATAGGTAATAATAAATTTATTATACTGTCCTTTTAAACGTTTTCGTTTATCTCTCTACATCTTCTTTTGGATCTATAGAATGGGTATAATAAAGTGGAAGAAAGTTAGTATTTACGCCAAAACAATCCCATTACAAAGAAAAAATAAATGTACATGGGCTAATTAATCGAATTAGGTTAATCACACAAATAAACATGCATAATTATGGTCGCACGCATCGAAATTTTGAAATCCTAAAAATAATTTCGTTGCACAGCCCCATTGATATCGTGTAACATATTAATTAAATTATCTGATTGATTATGCGGATAGACTATCAAATTTGAATTTCTTCTTTACGATTAGAAAAATATGAAAAAAACGCTCAACTATTTTATACCTGCATTTAAGAAAGATCCTATAGAATATGAGGAGCATAGAGTCGGTGACTCATATATTTCTTGCATAGGAAGACTACTCACATAGCATGGATTTCCCTCTGATTTCGCGAAGATATGGTCAGAGAATATATAGAAGGTAGGTATTGTGAGATTGTAAACCGTGGACCAACCAATTGACCGTTAATATTGACCAATTAGAACGAACTTACTACGGAAGTCATGTGATGCGCTAAATATTACATCACGATTAACAATCATCTTTCTATATTTATTGCAACGGTTGCACATCATGTTACACATGTAGATCATTACATCATTTCTATTTTTAACTTATTTTATGACATAATTATTTACTTCGAATTATTAATCAAATTAT
>CAUDNR010004385.1:37031-47469 GCA_958430865.1 Entrophospora sp. SA101 | reverse complement strand
TATATATGAATCTTTCTTTGTTGTCAATAGGGGCAATTCTATATCATCAAGTACTTTAAAACAACTGATTGCTTCTTAACCCTTGGGTCTAAAACACATGCAACTAATTCTTCTACAGGTAGATTAGGCCAATAAAAATTTAAATATTTATGTAGGTTGTATCTAACTTGATCTGCTAACCTATACATGTCTTGAGGTTTATTAATATTGATTTTTTTCTTTTTTGATTTATCTTTACTGCTATTACCATTACTGTTATTATCATCATCATTGTCTTCTTCAACTTCTATTTCATCAAATACAGTTTCTGATGATTCAAGAATTGGTTCATCACAATATTCATCTACTTTGAATTTTTCTTTTAAAGCTTCAATCACAGGATACATCAAACTAATTGTTACATAATTGCTAGCTCCCAACATTAGCGTTGATTTGTAAAATGGTCCTAATATGTTAATCATTTCCAGCATAAAATCCCACTCATCTTCTTCAAGAAGTATTTTATTAAGACGATTATAATCTTTTCTAATTTGAAGATTATTTTTTCTGTTTTTGAATAAAATATCTAATGCTGCATATATAGCATCTTTTAATAAATAAATCTGCTCCCAAGCTAAAAAGAACTACTCCATCTTGTTGGTACATCTCCAATAGCATGCAAGTATTTATCATTAGTTTTAGCTATCTATATAGGATTGTAATGTGATAGATATTAACTTTAATAAATATTAATTTATCTCAAATAAAATTACAGTGAACCCTCTATAAGTGCACCCCCTTGGGAACATAGTGCTATTTCTTGTGAGTGTGCATTTATGGAGGGTGATTTTATAAGCTCTCTATAAGCTTGGGGATGAGATGGGCCATGCATTTATGGAGGGTATACATAGTGCATGCATTTAGAGAGGGTGCACTTAGGGAGGGTTCACTGTAATTTTATTAATTTCATTAATTTTAATAACAAGATTCCTGATGAATGAGAATGAATGACAGGTTGATTGATAACTCAAACGTTTATTTCATCAGTATTATGAAAAAAGTTATTGTGTTTTTATGGTAATTTTATGATTATAATTTGAAGCTATTGGTTATTTTTTGATAGATTCATAAAGCAGTTAAAAATAAACATAATACATAAATTTTGGAGGTTATATGACCATTTAATAAAGCCTTTGCCACGTTTTCTTCATAAAAAAGTATTATTTTATTTATCAATTTTTTTCAAAGAAAAGATCTGTATAAAATTAGCCAATCATTTTTTTTTTTCTAAAAGATTTCTAGATTGTCTATCCTTACAATATTTGAAAATTCCATATTTGGTAATAATCCTGACTGAATTAGTTTTTGATTTTCTTAGAATGTTGCACACCCCAACGGTTTTTGCTAGAAAACCCCCATAATATATATATACAGAAAGGTTCTTTTTATAGAATATACAGAACCATACCAAAAATGGCAACTCATTCTACAAAAAAAGAAACTAAATTGTAGCTCAAAATTTTGTAAAACCTAAGTGACATTTGTCAATGATGTGATGATTAAATTTGTGGGCTGGGCAGGAATTACAGAGTATTTACCAACTCTAAGAATTAATTTTTATTTGTCACGTAGGTTTGTATATTTCATAAAAAGAACCTTTCTGTATATAATATTATTACCCCTAAAATAATTGTGGCCTATTTTAGTTTACAATGCACGCAGCACATTTTAACAATAATTTTAGTAGAAGATCGGCGGTTGCGGCTCAATTTTTATATATTATGTAATTGATAAATGGTGAAAGAAAAAAAATTTTTTATTTATAAAAATTTGACTTTATCACAAAAAAAAAAATTAATTTTAAAAAAATTAATTTTCTTCCATTTTAGATTTTATCTATGATGTTTATAATGAATAAAAGTTCAACTAATAATTCTCAAAAACCTAATAATTACGCACAAGCTGCAGCGCAGCAACAACCAAAACCAAATTCTCTAAATCATAACCCACTCCATCAGAAGAACCAGCATATTTCAATGCATCAGCAAACACAACAAAATCAACACTCTGCTGTTGCTTTAACTTCCACCAATTTTAATTCATCTGTTAACGGAAAATCAATTGCTTCACAACAAAAATTACAAACGACACAATTTAATTCGTCTTTAAGCAATGGAAATAACAATACAAGTTCAACAGTAGTTAAATCGTCTCATCCAAAAAAGAAACTAATGAGTTTACCGAAGAATATAAGTAATTTGAACTTACCTGGTATTTTATTATTTATCATTATGCCTATAACTATTATTATAAATATATATATTAAAATTACCCTTTAATCGTTGGTATTTTTTTGAAACTTCTGACATTAATAATGCTTGCTATATATTACAAACCTCATAAAATATTATTTCTGTTTTATTTTTCTTAGTAACTCCAATTCAATTCGGGTCAATAAATATTCCTACAAATATCTCACAGTCCTCCTCTCCCATTCAAAACATTCAATACCCCCCTATTTTAAGTGGTGGTGCCTTGCCCTCACCATTACCAAAAAATGTAAATACTATTTTTGGAACGGTGAAAGCACAGGGATCTTCAGAAGAACTGGTATTCTTTCGAACGTTTTTTGTCAACCTTGATAAAAAATTTTCTATTCAAACATTAATTTTAAATATTTTCATTTCATCATTCATTGTTATTATATAATAATATAGGTACAACAAAACCCAATACAACAAAGTTCTGTTAATGTTGCTACCGCATCTAGTGGAATTTCCTCAGATGCATCTAAAAATATAAATTCCCGTATACAGAATGAAATACATAGAACTCAATCTGCTCCTCCGCAGCTTGCTCATCAAGATTTAGGTAATGGTAGAATAAATCAACAATCAACTCAACAACCTTCCAATTTAACTACTCGTCCTCAACCAGCTCCTATAGTGCAACAACAATCTATACCTGCCTCACATCAACATTCTCTTCCTACTCATCATCGTAAGGATTCAGCTTCTTCAACAGTATCCTCCAATGATGGACAAATCCAATCATATCATACCCCTTCTCTACTACACCATTCCAATCATAACCATACAAATCAACATAGTTATAATACTCATCATAGACAAAATCCTCATCATAAATCTGGTGGAATGGGTTCAGGTCCCGGACAAAACGTATCTAGTCAATTTGCTCCTAGATCAAGAGATAAATCCGGAACACAAGTTCCTATTACTTCATCAGCTCATATAAATGTCTCTCAGCCTCCACAAGTTCCTGCTCAACCTCAAATTCCACAACACTATCCAATTTTTTTTCGTGTATGTATAAGAAATTATTATTAATTAAAACAATTTACTTGTTATATATATATATATATTTTTAATAACTAATTTTTTTATTATGGGGTTTTTTAAAAAATAATTTCTTTATATTTATTAGCCGAATTATGATATGCAACCGTACTATTACACTCCACCGATATATATGAACCCAATGAACGCTATGAACCCAATGAATCAAATGAATCAAATGAGCCAAATGCCTTCTCCTTATGTTGCTCAACAACGACCTCCCATGCCGGTTTCTCAACCACATATTTCTACTCAAAATCAATCTCAATTTAATCCTCAAAAACAAAGTAAAGCGATTCAAATAATCAATCCTAATGATAATCGACCTCTAAATCTTACTGCACTAAAAACACCAAAGAAAGATGAAATCTCTATACCAAACATTTCTGAAACAAAAAAAACTGGTGAAATAGATAAAGTTAAAATTCAAGTCATTCCTGATGATAAAAAAGAATCTAAAGCAGTTAAAATAGTTGCTCCTGCAGATAAATTTAAGGAAGACCTAGTGAAAAAAGAGAAGGAAGAACATGAACGTAAAGTTAGAGAGGAAACTGAAAGGATGGAAAGAGAGAAAAAATTAGAGGAAGAAAGAAAAGTTAAGGAAGAGAAAGAGAGAAAGGAGAGAGAGGAAAAAGAGCGAAAAGAGAGAGAGGAGCAGGAAAGAATGCAACGCAAATTGGAAGAAGAACGTAAAGCCAAAGAGGAACAAGAACGAAAAGAAAAAGAGGAAAAAGAGCGAAAAGAAAGGGAGGAGAAACAAGAAAGGGAACGTATATTAGAAGAGGAAAGAAAAGCCAAAGAGGAAAAAGAGAGGAAAGAAAGAGAGGAAAAAGAGCAAAGAGAAAGAGAAGAAGCTGAAAGAATCGAAAGAGAACGCATATTAGAAGAACAAAAGAGAGCTAAAGAAGAAGCTGAAAGAGAAGAACAAGAACGTAAAGCAAAGGAAGAGCATGAAAGAAAATGTAAGTTGGAAGAAGAAAGAAGAGCTAGAGAGGAAGCTGAAAGAAAAGAAAGAGAGGAAAAAGAGCAAAAAGCAAAAGAAGATCAAGAAAGAATAGAGAGAGAACGTAAATTGGGAGAAGAACTTAAAGTCAAAGAAGCCGCCGAAAGGAAAGCAAAAGAGGAAAAAGATAGACAGGAATCAGAAAGAAAGAAGAAGCTTGAAGAACAATTCGAGAAAACTAGTATTAAAAGAGAAGAGAAAAAACATGATAAGAAAAATAAACCGGATCCTTTAGACCTATCTCGTACAACATCTGCTCCATCTATACCTAATCCTCTTGGTAGTGCTCGTATTATTGATGATTTGAGCTCTGTTACTTACCCATCACACATTAAATCACCAAATCCTGAATTGAATTCAAATTCTACACCAGGAAAATTCAAATACGAACGAGGCTTTTTGATGCAATTTATGGATGTTTGTAAAGAAAGACCTGATAACCTACCACCAGTATTAGATGCTATTGGAAGAGATGAACCAAAAGATAATAAAAAGAATAGTAATCATCGTGCTATGACTAATGCTATGCGTAGTGGTATTCAACATAAAAACAATTCAAGTCAACCACCAATGGGAGAATTTAAACTTCCTGGAAAAAATAGCGAAGAGCGTTTCAACATGTCCACTAGCAATATTAATAGAGCAAGCTCAAATTCCAGCGGATACAATAGATCTGCATCACTTGGGCCTCGTTCTAGCAGCGGGAGTGCTATGTTTCCGCCCTCTTTATCAAATGCAAGTAGTCATAACCAAATGGGTTCAGGACGTAATTCAAGTGGAGGTGGCGGTAAAAGAATGGATAGTATGAATAGAAGAAAAGGTAATCAACAAAATCTGCAAGGACCAAACACAAATGTAGAACCTATACAGCCGCTTGAACAAACTAAGGACAGATGGGTTCCTCCTACACGTGTCATAGGAACTACACCTAAAGCCTCCGAAGATCAAATACCAATGGATGTGGTTCAACGCAAAGTGAAGGCATTATTAAATAAGTTAACATTGGAGAAATTCGACATTATTTCGGATCAAATAATTGAATATGCCAATAAATCAAAATTCGAAAAAGATGGTCGCATCCTCAGAGAAATTATTCGGCTGATATTTGAAAAATCATGTGACGAAATCAACTTTAGTCAAATGTATGCCCAACTTTGCAGAAAAATGATGGAAATGATTGATCCAGAGATTACTGATGAAAATGTAAAAAACAATGATGGAAAATTGGTTATGGGTGGAACTTTGTTTAGAAAGTATCTATTGAACCGTTGTCAAGAAGATTTTGAAAAAGGTTGGAAGGTCAATATTCCAGTTCCATCAAATGAAAAAGGAGAACCAGATCTTTTATCGGACGAATATTATTCCGCAGCAAAAGCAAAAAGACGCGGACTTGGTCTTATACGTTTTATCGGTGAACTGTTTAAATTGAGCATGCTTACTGAACGTATTATGCATGAATGTATACGAAAATTGTTACAAATCCAGAATGCCAACGAAATTCCAGGGGAAGAAGAGATGGAGAGTTTATGTAAATTATTAACAACTGTTGGTAAACAATTGGATCATGATCATGATAAGGCAAAAAATTCTATGGACGTGTACTTTAACCGCATGGATGAAATGTCTAAAAACAAAGCCTTTAGTAGTCGTATAAGATTTATGCTTCAGGTAAGAATATAGATATAAATTTAGACACGTTTATTTATTTATAATTTATTGATTTTTCAATTAATAGGATGTTATCGATTTGAGAAATAACAAATGGACACCTAGACGTGATAATAATGCACCAAAAACTATTTCTGAAATTCACGAGGATGTAAGTAATTAATAATCTTTTGTAATATTCCTTTTGTAAAGGCACGAATGCTTACATTATTAAAAATCGTTTTTAGGCCGCTAAACAAAAAGAGGAAGCGGCAGAAACATTAAGACGAACTGCAAGCTCTGGTGGCCGAGGTTTGCCTAAAATAGCAGAACAAATGTCACGTGGTGGTTCTGGGCGCCGTGATCTTAAAGGCTCTCAGACTCATGGCCCTAACAATTTTCAATCTAATAATGAAGGTTGGAGCACAGTTGGGGCACCATCACGTAAACCAATTGATATATCAAAATTTGGTTCTGTTCGCGGTAAAGTTTCTGGACAGGTTAGCTTGGGGGGTCCTACTAGTCTCATGCCTTCTGCAAAAGGATGGAAAGTTGAAAGTAAAGAACGAGAAGAAAAGCCTACAAACATGACTCGTACTAGTTCGACAGGAAACATGTATAATGTTTTGAACCAAGAGAATTTAGAAGGAAAGAAAAATGTTGAAAATCCAACCGAAACATCAAAATCATCACAGGCTACAGAACGAAGGAGAATAATATTGGCTCCTAGGACATTACCCAAAGACGAAATTAGTAATTCTCCGCCTAAACCGACAAATATTACAAGCTCTGTACCACTAGTAGGAGAGACTAACGCAGTAGCTAAAACATCAGAGTCATCAATATCTATTGAAGTTGCTCAAAAAAAAATTCAAAATATGGTTGAAGAATATTTTTCAGTCTTGGATATTAATGTAAGTGTGATAAAAAATTCGATTATTCATTCATTACTCGTTATTAAATTAAATCTGTACTAAAAGATTTAACCAATATATGTAGGAAGTACTAATGTGTGTTAAGGAATTACCTATAATTTATCATTCAAAATCAATTGAAGGGTTTGCAAACACAGTACTTGAGAAAAAACAGGAAGATGTTCATAATGTTATTAAAGTATTTAAAAAATTAGTATCTGATAATATTGTCAAGAAATCGGATTTTAAGGAGGGCTTGATAGAAACAATGAACTTTTTAGTAGATATTGGAGCAGATGCACCATTTGCATATGAATATACAGGTCAATTGCTATGTGGAGCAAAAATGGACTTTAAAGATATCCCAGATTTATTTAAACCTTTAATAGATTCAAAAGATTTTAAAGGAACAGAAAAAGTGATGAAAGGGTATTTAAATACATTAAAGAAAGAGATGGTATGTATTTTTTTTTTTAGAAATTATTTTTTTATCAATCGTAATTAATCAAACTTTGTTATTTAAAGGATGAACAATCAATTTTAAAAATGGTGAATGAATCAAATTTTGATTTTAAATCAGTATTCATAAACAAACCTATTGATATAAATAAATATCTCGATGATTTTGTAAGTTAAAAATAGTCTATCAATTTTTTTATTTTTTTAAATTCAATGATTATAACAAAAAAATATTTGACAATTGTATATTTCAGGGACTTGGGATATTAAATAAAACGGGTTGATTGATGTAAGAAAAGAACGTAATTAATTTAACGCAACATTTTTCATATATTTTTGTTTAAAAGAAAAGTAAATTTTAGGTATTACGAAAATGTTTGCGTTGTGTATATAAAGTTGTTAACTTAACTTTAATATTTGATATCTATGTTAAAATTAATATTAAAGTTAAGTTAATTGCTAAATTTTTTTTAAAATGTATAGAGGTTTTATTTATATTAAAGGAATTAAACATTTATCCAGAATTTCATTCAAAGTATTTTTATCTATTTATTAGGAAAAAATTTTATAATATGTCTAATAAAAATTAATTAACTATGTTGAATGAATTCTGGATAAATGTTTAATTTATTAGTTTAGAAAATAAAAAAATATAACTAATTTTCTCGTATAATATTAAAAATCTTTGAATTAATATGAATGAATCAAAAGGATGTAATCAATTCAGACTCTTAAACTCTTACCTGTAATGCTTCTCAAAACCAATGTGAAACACTGGTATTGACCTTATGTATAAATATATGTGCACCATTGGGATATACCAAGCTTTGTAGAGACTAGCCAAAAACCATCATTGCCTTCTACTAAAACTAAGGTTAATCGCATCACCTCCCCCCACTTGATCCTTGAGTAGAATAATAGTATTGAATGTAAAATTAGATGTGATAGTATTGGTGATGATGATGGTGCGAGTTAGCAATGTAGATGATGGATGGTGCGAGTTAGATGATGGCGCAAGGTAGATAATGGTAATATTAATTTCTGTGGAATGCCACTGTGAAATGATTAGGTTGATCTCCATTGTTGTTGTACATACATATAAATAAAAATATCACATATGGGGTTTGTACTAGGAAAATCAAGCTTCGAGGTCCCAAAACCAAAATGGATATTTTTGATGCAATTCAATCTATTACACAAGGATTATAAATGATTAAAGTTTCAGAGGGTGTTAACTTAATAAAACCTTGTACAATGGGGTTTTCTTTTTTATATTAAAATTTTCTTTAGACGAATTTAGAAATGATCACCATTTTGCGCACACCTTCAAATTAAAGAAAAAAAATTTATTATTTTTATAGATTTGGATTCGGATTTGAACAATAAATATCCTTATATGGTTCATCAACATGTTGACGAATTTTTGTATATAAATATTTTTTTCTTTATTCTGATGGTGGTGATACTGAAAAAACCTCTAGAGGATCATGTGGATTAAAATTATTTTTTAAAAGAGAAAAAGAATATTCAACTCCATTTGATTCTTTTGAAACATGAACTTTTCCAATATCATTTTTTGTAAACCGAAATTGATAATATTGTCTGATTTGAGGTAAAGGGTTAAAATGATCTTTTAAAAGTGTGTTAAAATCATACCATATCCAACCCAATCCATTATCATATCTAATTGCTTCATTACCTTCAGATGAAATATTAACAATGTGTTCAATATCATCAACAGTGTTTACATGATGATTTCTATACACTTTTTTAATTTGACCAAAAAATGAGTCACAGATAAACTTGGTATGTCCAGGAATCATAAAATTAACCATAATTTCATCAAACCAACCAGACATTATCAACCACAACCAAAACCAAATAGTTAGGTTGTTCTTATTTTGTGCAGTACAATTATCACAAGTAATTTGTAAATTTTTTACACCATCTATGGAAAATTTTTTAAGAGAATTAAACACCATATTTAATGTTGTATTAGCACCTTTAGAAACCCCACAAGGAAATTCATTTTCAGCAATTATAAAATTTAGTTGATGATTTTTTTCTCCTGTTTTACAAACACCAAAAATATTTACAGCAAATGGTATTTTAAAATAAATTGATCCAACTTGTTGAGGAGAATATGGGATGCCAACATTCTGAGCCCAATCATAACAGATATGCAGGAATGATGAATTAGTTTTACTTTTTTCTATATTATTATTATAATGCATACGTTCATGATTTGCACATTCACGGTGTCCCTCATATTCTTTTTTTGTTTTTTCATAATTTTCAACATCAGATTTTGCAACTGCCATTTCTGCTTTAAACATTTCACATTTATCACAAAGATCACTTGCTGGAGGTTGAAATTTAAGATATGGGATCAATTCTTGCCATAATCTTCGAAAAGTTTGGTAAGAAATTATTTGTTTAGTTTCATGTTCAGCATGAAAATGGATTTTAAATTCATTATATACTGAAACATATGTTTTTCCTGTTGGAAGATATATGAAAGCATCAGAATCATCAAAATGACGCATTGGTGATGGCAATCCAAATATATCTGCATATTGTAACAAGTATTGTTTAACCATTGATCCAACTTCTAAGTCAACTTGGGCACGGGATTTGATTTTAGGTATACGTCCAGTATTTTTATGAAGTCGTTCTGATAATCCATTAATTTGTAAATCAACTTGCAAGGTTTTAAGCATATATTCAGTGATTCCACATAATTTTATATATGCTGGGTAACATAAGGGTAAATGATGCATAAAATTATATCAATAATTATGTCTACCTTCTGATTGAATACTAGTTGTTTCAAAAGACATCAATTGAGCTTTTATGAATGATTCAAGTGCATCTTTTTCTAATGCACGTAGTTGAAGATGTCTTTCAAAAAACTGCTTAAATCCTACTTTTTCATAACAGGTTCTTAAATCATTTTTTGTAGCTCTTGTAGTTTTACAATGACAATTATTTTCTTGAAAGAATGTCATTAAATCATCTATGGTATCAAGAACTAATTCATTTTCTTCATAATCTTCTAAGCCTAATTCTATAAAATTATA
>CAUDNR010004385.1:1778-15906 GCA_958430865.1 Entrophospora sp. SA101 | reverse complement strand
ACAACAACAACAATAATAGAAACAACAAGACAATAGGACCAATTCGTACCAGATCTGCTGGTAAAAATTTGACCAGGCAAAAAGCTAATCCCTATCCGGTAAGAATCAAAGCAGAATCCCAATTAGTAGTCTACGCTAGAAAGTATATAAAAAAAATATAATTTATTTTTCTTCTTTTTCAACAACGTTCAAAAAAAAAATTTTTAAAAATTAAAATAACATGATTTTCTTTAAGAAGAACTATTTTATATATTTTCTGGTGGTGGTTTTAATATTTATTTGGGACTTGTGAAAGAATGTGATGAAAAAAAATTGATTTAAATACATTTAATAAATAATGTGGACATTTTAAAATCAGAAACCGAGAATTTCCAAATCTGGCAATCCTAATGGTGTTTGGCGCCATGACCTTTTCCCAACTCTCAACTCTGGTGCTCAAAATAGGAACAATCCAAAGCCCAACAACAACAATAACAATAACAACAATAACAACAATAATTTGGGTTTATCTATCAGACAACGTCTGGGTAACGGAATTAATAATAGTCCCGGCGGTAGTGGTGTTGTAAATAGATTATCGATCAAAGGTGCTGCTGGAAATCAACAAGCTCGATATTCTATTAAAGGTGAAGGAGGTCCTGCTACCATCACTGTTAACAATTTAGCGCCTGGTACAAGTGCAAATGATATTAAGGTTGGTTGGAATGTATCTATAAAATCAAAATTTTGATTTATAATAAATCATTTATTAATTTTATTATTGTTGTTATTATTGTTTTTTTTTTTTTTTGATTTGTTTAGACGGCATTTATGGAATTTGGTGAAATTTCTACAATGAACGTAGATGAAAGATTTCCTGCTAATCCTGTAAAGGCTGAATTAACTTTTGAAAGTAAAGTTTCAGCACTTGATGCAATAAAGAAATATAATACTGCACTTGTTGATGGTTTGTATTTAATATATTAATATAAATTAATATAGATACTTTATTATTTTATTATTTCAAGTATCTTATATTTAATTTGAATTGTATTCTAGGCTATGTTCTTAAAGTTCAATTAAAGCAGCCAGGCAACAATTCAAATACTGGTGCTGCAACATATAGAGCAAGAGGAAAACTTAATAAACCTCCTGTTAGGTAAGTAAGTAATAAATAAATAAATATATAATATATTGCCATTTAGCTAATTTATCATCATTTTTTCCTAATTTTTTTATTAGAGCTAATGGAAAATTATATTCTGATCAATTACTTTCTGGTCAAAAAAATAAACGCATGGCTGGCAGTAATAAAAGGAAATAATCATCTTTTGGTGACTCTTACTAAAACGATAATATGATTTAAATATTGTTGCTCGATTAATACACAATATGTATATCATCTCTTTTTGCTAGTTAATAATAATCAGAAAATCTTTTTTTAAAAAACCCATTTGGTTTGTAACAAAAAAAATTTTTTAATAGCGACCAAAAAAATAATATATTACTTATATACACACACACACACATCATATATATACACATCTTTTTAGACTTAGGTATTTAAAATTGAATAGTCTCAATTAAAATTATTGGGAAAAAAACTATTTTACATTTTTTCAATACCTAATGTCAGTATTAATGGATATCATCAGAAGAATTATCTAAGGGAAATATACATCAACAACATCAAATTTAGAATTTTAGTTTTTTATTTTTCTATTTTTATTTTTTTCAGAATATTATTCTTTCCTATATAATAACATCATAATATTAAATGTAATACCCATCACAATTATTAATTACTACTAAAAAGAAAAATATTTTATATACTTTAAAACCAAAAGCTTACACTGAAACTTATGGTTAATGATTTTACATAATGCCACCAGCCAGGCTAAATTATTAATATTATTAGTTAATTAAATGTTGAAAAATGGACAATTTAAAAAAATGTCAAAAAAATATATTATCAAGAACTTACTGGGATATACAACAGTTCTCCGGGTTCCAAAATACATTCTTGATATTTAGCTGAAGCAAATCGAGAAAACCGTTCAAGATCTGGCACTTCTACATCAACCTTTTGGATATATATATTCACAATTAATACATATATAATTATGAAAAAAATAATAATATATATATAATTAGAAATTCATTACTTGGCTTGTGTTACCAAGAAATCCATCTTGCTCAAAAGGATATAGATTGGTAGTTTCTTCAGGCGAATACAATCTTATATATTTTTTTCCTACAACTTGAGCTAAAAGATTATGATAGGGGTCGGTATGCATGGGTGAAATGGTTCCTTTTGGTCCAAACCATGCATTTATAATAACATCAGGAGGAGGGTTATATTTTCTTGGTTTTTGGTTGTTCTCATTCCCTTTACAATTATTGTAATCATCATCAACATCATTTGAATTGTTTGTGGATGAAGGAAGATTTGAAAAAGGTATGACTGTATTTACAAAACAATAATCAGGGATCAATATGTCATCTTTAATACTAGGAATTTGATCAAACAAATTATGTTGAGCTAAATAAGCTATTTCTTTTTGTTCTTTATTTACTACTTTTGCTTCTTCTTTCCTGTCTTCTATTTTATTCTCAGTGTTATAATTTTCAATAAGATCATTTGATAATATCCAATTATTTACAAATTCTTCAAAGCTGATTAGTTTTTGTGTCCAAGAATTATCAGTATATTTAGCTCCTATTTCCACTGGTACCAACTGATTTTTTCCTATTTTATTCAACAAATAATTCATATCACTCCATGGAGTTGTTGATAATGCAGGCCAATGTGAAATTGATGATGTGATGATGAAAGGTGTTGGATTATTGGAGGTTACATGAGATGTAAAATATGATATACTTGGCGATGGAATTTTTGGTATTAATGATGATGATGTAGTAGATTTTGTTGATGATTTTGAAGTTGATATTGGATTATCTAATTTTTTGTATTTTGGAAATTTTCTTTTTTCCTTCTCTTCCTCAATATCCCTACATTTTTTTGATGATGAAGAAGATTCATGATTATGAAGAACATGATTTTCGTCAATTCCTTTTAAGATTTTCTGTACTTCTATAAGACTAAATATCAATTCTTTTCTTTCATATCCAGGAGCATTTGTCATTTGTCATCACTAAAGCCATATCCAAATTCTTAATAACTTGTTTCAATAACGATAATATTGTTATTGGTGATGATGATGATGATAACAATGATGATGCTAGTGTTCTTGTTGTTGTCATATTTATCGTCATTAAAATTTCACAAACACTCTTTATTAAACTTGCATCTGTGTACAAAGGTAGCCAACAAATTGCTACATCTTTATATGGGGACAAATATAGTTTTTCAGATGCTAAATCAATTAATGAAGTTGCCTTTATTAAAACATTGTTATTATTATCATCATTATTACTATCACTACACTACTAAAATATATTTTTAAATCTTTAATGCATTGGTTTAATAAATAAATTGATGCTTTATCACAATTAAATATTCCTAAAAAGATTAAATAAAATGTTATAAATAAAAAGATTTATTTTTTATCTGTTGTTAATTTAATTAATTACCATCTTTTTTTCCCAATAAATTATCATCATTATCCTTATTGTTTAAAGTTTTTGATATTTTGAAAATAATGGTTTCACATAAATTTTTTATATTATTTGATTTTCGTCAATTCCTTTTAAGATTTTCTGTACTTCTATAAGACTAAATATCAATTCTTTTCTTTCATATCCAGGAGCATTTGTCATTTGTCATCACTAAAGCCATATCCAAATTCTTAATAACTTGTTTCAATAACGATAATATTGTTATTGGTGATGATGATGATGATAACAATGATGATGCTAGTGTTCTTGTTGTTGTCATATTTATCGTCATTAAAATTTCACAAACACTCTTTATTAAACTTGCATCTGTGTACAAAGGTAGCCAACAAATTGCTACATCTTTATATGGGGACAAATATAGTTTTTCAGATGCTAAATCAATTAATGAAGTTGCCTTTATTAAAACATTGTTATTATTATCATCATTATTACTATCACTACACTACTAAAATATATTTTTAAATCTTTAATGCATTGGTTTAATAAATAAATTGATGATTTATCACAATTAAATATTCCTAAAAAGATTAAATAAAATGTTATAAATAAAAAGATTTATTTTTTATCTGTTGTTAATTTAATTAATTACCATCTTTTTTTCCCAATAAATTATCATCATTATCCTTATTGTTTAAAGTTTTTGATATTTTGAAAATAATGGTTTCACATAAATTTTTTATATTATTATAATCTGATGACATTCTTTAAATTTCATTCAAAAGAGGATTTTATTTGTAGTCTTGTCTTGATATAAAGCTTTATAGATCTTTTCCAAATTTGATTACAATTATTTTATTTTGGCAGTGATTTTCAAAAAATAAATAGAAAATTTTAAATGTTTTAGTAATATACAGTTGAATGCAAATATATGGTATTAATTATTAAACAAAGATAAGAAAGTAATTAAAATATTAAAATAATTAAAAAAATACAAATTTAGAAATAAATAGTAAGAAATTATTAGTTGAAATTATCATCTTCGCTAAAATTTCCACTAGTTTTAATTTTTCTTGCTTAATCCTTTCAGTACTAAGACGTTTTAACTCAAATACTTCTGCTATTGCGTGCTTAAAACATTGAAAATTATAATCTATTAGTCCATGTTTCTCAAAATTATCCGATCGAAGTAAACATACTAGCACAAGAAATCTAAAAATGACAAAGAAGTAAGATGATAATGATGATAAATTCTATTATTAGTTGTATTTGTATCAATGTTACAATTATATATGAATTATATGAGAGATTAAATAGTAAATAAATTGTTTATAAAGTTTCACCTATTGACACCTTTAAGACATAATATCATTCCGTTATTCAATTTGATTAATGATGAGGTGTCAATTGCAGTATCAGCAATTGTTCCATAAGTTGTTGTATTCTCATTCTCCAGTAAATTTGATTGACCAATTGCTTCATCCGAATTATTTTGCCTAAAAAACATAAGATATAAAATGCCATAAATATAATAAGTCATATATTAACTCTATAATTCGGTACTTTATTTATTAATTAATATTATATTAACCCATAAATTTCTGAAATATCAATAATAACATCAATCATATCACTACAAAGCTCATATGATTGTATATCCACAGGTGAACTATCAGTTGCAACGTAAATTTTTGAATTGATATCAAATAGGAAGGCTTTCTCTATACCAGAATTCTAATATAAATATTAGAAATATTAAATCAATTAATATGTAAATAAATATAAATGAAATCATTAAAACAAATAACGTACAGCACATAATATATTTAGTAAGTTTTCCAATGTTGGTAATTGCAGAATAAGTTTTTGAACTACTTTACTAAATGCTTCAAAAATAGAATGATCATAAATACTAGTCAAGTAAAAATTTATTGGAACATTTTCCAATCCAATGTCTGCTAATTCATCAGTTGTTCTTTGTTGAATTTCTCTCAATGTATCAAATTTAAATTCCTCTGACAATTCGTCTACTTTATGAATAAATACTTCAAACACAAGCTCTTGATTAAAACTATATGCTTGTGTAATTGTTTGGTGAAGTCGATTAAGTGCTTTAAAGTAGTCATCCTTGCATAAATAAATAAATATTTATATATAAATTTCAACTTTTATATAATAAATTATGTGATAGTTCTATTCAAATAATAATTAATCAACTTACTTGTGCATCTATCACAAAAATCAATGCTCCATATTCTCCAAAAATTATACTGGAATCAAATGCCAGATCAAAATAATCAATTTGTCCTGGGAAATCCCATACTTGGAAATCAATGAACGATCTAATACAAATTATTTATACTTATTTAAGAAAATTAACCATAAAAAAATTATACAAATTCGAAATAAAAAATTATGTGTATCTTTACATATGTTATATTTTCCTTGGCAATTTGATATGTACTTTCAATAAATAATGTTTCATTTGCTAGCATCTTATGAAATACAACTTTTTGAATACTTGATTTTCCACTTCTATAAAATTATTAAAAAATAGAAATTGTAATTGTGGTTATATATAATGAATACATATCTATATTAAGGATCATACCTTTTTAATCCCATAATCAATAAACATGGTCGATGATCTTGAACTGGATCATCTAATAATTCTTTTCCATTTCTAATAATTATTTCATTAATAAAAATATCAAGCGCTACGCACATATATACAAGTTTCAATTAATAATTATTTTTTTTACATGTACCTTGTTTCTTTGCCACTTTGTTTAGTAGGAGTAAATTCAATACTGTTAGACTGCTAAAAACGAATAAAAAATAAATAAGATGCCCTTATTATCTTAAGAAAACACTAGTTTTTATTGAGCATTGAGACTTACCAACATTTTTCTGATTTTTTTATTAGAAATCAGAATATCTATATATTGTAACACATTTTGATGTATCTCAAAGAAATTTCGGGGACCAAAATTGATTAACATCACAATTATACTATTATACATAATAATTACATAATAATGTGATTGTTGTGTGAAATTCAAATCAGCAAATATCCCAAAATTTTGACAAAATTCACACTAAGCTTTAATAAAAAACTTTTGTTAACATCGAATTTATTAATATGGTGCAGGACACCTAGTCCCTACAACTTTCTGCGCCACAGCAACAGATTTGGGAAAAAATTCACAATTAAAAATGCAATAAAATTTTTACAGTCACATGTTTTAAAAATAGGTTTGTCCTGTTACCTTTATTGGTATCACGTGACAAAAGATCTGCAATACAGATTTCAAAATTTTCAATTCTTCCAATTCATTCATTTTTAATATAAAAAATTTGCGTGTAACACGTCATTTTGGGGGATCAACATAGTAAATTTGTTAAAATTGTGCAACTTTAAGGCTTAATTCATCCACTAGTGTTCCATGTCGCAATCCAAAAAAGGAAACCAAAGTGGTTGCAAAGTGGTTGCAACCAGGTGTTGCAACCATCACCAAGAATTGCGACCAGCATCTATATCCTCCACAACAACATGGCATATCAACAAAATGAAAATGTCATTTTGTAGAAAAAGTCTTAGCTTCAAAATGTCATCTTGTTTTTTTTTGGTCACACATTTCCATTTTTGGAGGAGTTAAAGAATTTGCAAGACTAATAAAAGTTGTAGGGACTAGGTGTCCTGCAATATAGAATCTTATTACAGTCAGGGTACTTTCCAAATTTGGAAGTAGAATTTATGCCACTTTGTTGATCAATTCATATATGTTTCGTATGTTACAAACGAGCCAACGTGATACTTTGTATATAGTCACTTATCCAGGATCTACATAAAGAACACCAAAAAAAAAAGGTTACCATTGAAATTGAATCCGATTGCAAATTTGTCTTAAGTCTAAAGTTATAGCTAATGTTCATTTTGTCTGATTTTGTTGCAGTATGTCCCATATGTTCGTTAAGCTTTTTTTTTTATAAAAACTTTTATTAATAAAAAAAAGGTACAAATAAATCAATTATATTTTAAAGAAATATTTTATAAATACACTTGGTCTCGGTTTTTTCAAATGTATAACAATAATGTAATTTTCAAAATGCTAAGGCTCAGCCAATTTTCGGTTTAAGAAAATTTGGCTGATAGGTTTTGAAGCTAGAGTCATGAATAATAAAACTTATTGATTACCTTTTTAAAATGACGTGATATGCACTGTATGTAGGGAGGGACAATATCAACCAATCCAAGGACCTACAACAAAGGTTAACCTTACTATTACTATTTGAGACGTCGATCCTAAGGTTAAACCTCTTACTGGTAAACCATAACCCAATCTACTAATTAAAATTGGGTTACACATAATCACCAACTACCCAGACACCCCTGTTAAAAGGTTGAACCTTCATGTTTTGAGAATGTAGATCCTTGGATTGGGTGGACAATAGAAATTTATCTCCTTTTTAAGAAAGTTTATGTTGGAAGAGAAGAGCTCTGGATTAATATGACGATCTCCCGGGTAAATTTCTATCATTGATCACCACTAAATAATGGTGCCATAGTGCAGCCAGGGAATATACTAAATATGGAAATTAAATTTACAACAAAAATTATTTCTCCATTTTTAAATTTCTTCATTGATTTAGCAGACCTTGATTTAGCGATTTAGCGATAATTCTCTCGATATAACGGACCTACTAGTACTAGTTAAATATCGGTATAACAGACTTTGGCTAAAACCGAGACTGCATATTCCTGGACTCACAAGTACCACACATCTCATAAAAATCTACTGACGATTAGATTTTTAAATTTGGTTGTGAACACTTTTAGACAAATTAATTAATACCGGCGGTAATGATACTACCTCCAAATCTGTATCCTTAATACAAAGTTCATAATTCCTAACAATGATTTTGATTCCTTAATTAATTATGTAGACTGACAACATGAGAGAATTAATAGTGAGGATTCAAGTGTGCTAGAAAATCAAGAAGATTGATTACTTTGTTTTAAATGGAGTGTTATTCTTTTATATTCCTATGAATATTAATATAAATTTTTTTGGTATATCTAAAGTAACAACTAATTCTTATTAATGAATTTAAAAATTATTAGAAAAAAAATTTTTTTTTTGTCATCATTCATTAAATTAAAATTTTCATTAACCGTTAAAGAAATAGAAGATATAATCAAGTAAAATATTTAAATTTTAATTCATGTAAAGTTGATGATAAAAATGATAGATTTAATATTATTTGACTCTTTTTTTTAATACAAAAAATAAATAAAAGCAATCATCAAATAATTTACTTGAACATTTATTTATAATATCACAATATGATTTTTTCTAATCTTCGGACTCGTCCATCTTCTCTTTTCCTTTACTTGCACCTTCTTTATCTCTATTTTTCCTTCCTAATAATCCTTTACGATCTTTATCAATTTTCAATTTGGTTATGACCACATTTGATGGATGAACACCAATTTGAACAGTATTACCATTTGCCTTTTCTCTGCTGAGACGTTCAATATGGATCACCCATCTTTTACGATACACTTGAGTCACTTTACCATCACGACCTTTATTGGTGCCTCTTACTATTTTAACTTCATCATCTTTACGAATTGGTATTGATCTAGCCTACATAATGAATAATCACATATATATATATATATATGCATGAATAAATATAATTTTTATTATGTGTGTGCATATATCAAATAAAAAATTATCAACAATAAATCAATAAATCAAGCAATTAATTAGATTTTTTTACATTGTGTTTCTCTCTAAGCTCTTTTGATAAAGATGCACTCATAATTTTTCTACGAAGTGCTGAATGAGCTGTAAAATGAGCTTTTCGACTTTTACGTCTAGAAGAACTAACGTCTAAAAAACCACATCATCAAAAAAAAGTTAATAACAACAAAATAAAATATATTGATCATCAATTTGGTTAGATTGGTGGTATCCTTTCATAATTAATAAATTTCATAAAATAAAAAAACCAAAAACCTTTAGAGAATTTCATTATTATTATTTTTTAATTGAAAAAATTTTTTTTTTTTAAAAAAGATTTTTTTTCTATAAATTCACGTGATATAATTTAATTGGATAAATAACATCTACAAACGTTTGTGTAATCATGACTTTTTTTGCCCACAAAAAAGAGTATCGCTTGTTCCACGAACTTTATTTTCATCCATTCATATATACGTTTTCAATTTTCCAAACAAGCACCCCCTTTTTATATTTAAAACAAAGCTTGTTATACATCATCGTCACATATATTTAAAAATTTTTTATCTTTTTATTACTCATATTACTCATAGATTAAAATAAATACCTTCATTGAAAAAAATACTCAACTATGAGCGGTTGGGAAAACTTATATAATATTGCAACAGGTGATTATCATAATGAAAACCTCAAGGTATGATACTATTTGTTTTTTTTTAAAACGAATAATAATAATAATAATTAAAAAAAAAAGAAAAGAAAACAAAGAAGCAAGAAATTATTAGATACTAAAATAATAACAAGATCATTGATCAACTTTGAAATCACTCCATAAACATAGGATTCATACGATAACTATTTGAAAACTGCCAATGCGTTACTTTATAAACTAGGAAATGAGGTTACTTTCATCAGCAGAGGTAGTTGAAAATAACAAAATTTTTATATATCAGTTTAAAGTTTAGTTTATTCCTTTATTCAATTAAATATTCAAATTTTTTTTTTTAAAAAAATAATGTAGAAAGTATTAAATCAAAACCCCATAATAGTGCTCGTTTGTTTAGTCAACTTAAAACATGTGTACAAAAATTAGAAGATATTCTTCAAAATAAAGTTACAGTAGGCAACCTCCCTTCTCCACAACCTTCTTCCATTTCTGATTTTGCTCCTACATTAAAAAACACAACTCCAACACCATTACATTTACCGCTTATTCCATTTTCTCCTCTATCAAGAAATGTATTACAATATTCTCAAGATCTAGATGCGGCTAAAGAAAAAATCAGTAATATCAAACAACGAAATCCTCAAAGAAAAAATGATGATGATGACAATTCTCATCTTAGTCAGCTTCGTAGCATAGAGGACGAAATAAGAACCATCGAATCAAAAGCTGAAAAGCTCAACAAAGAAATCAACTTGGTTTCTGAAGTAAATTTACTTTACTGGGATGCTGATGTTATTGCAGCGCAGTTGACGATAATTGATTGTGATCTATTTAGAAAAATTGATTTCAAAAAAGATTTTCAAACAAAAGATAAAAAAAATTCAAAACCACAAGCTTGTCTCGATTTTCATCGTTATCTAACCAACAGTTTTTCACATCAGCTTATCACTTTTGATAATGTCAAATCATCTGGAAGTCTTTCACGTGGTAATGGCGCCCAGCATCCACGTGAAAGTATAATTGCTCATGCTGTAAGAATATCTTATTACCTGTTAAACGTTTATCGTAATTTTAATAGCTTTGCTGCAATAATTAAAGCTTTGATATCACCAGAAGTGCGCAGAATACGTAGGTTATGGAGTAACATACCTGCTCGCACAAATCAAATCCTAAAAGAATTATCCAACCACATCAAACCAGACAATGACTACAGTGCATACAAGGAAATTTTATTTCAAAAATTAGAATCATTCCGTGAAGGGAATCAAGAAACGGTAGTTATCCCATGGATGCAACCTCATTATGAGGAAATTAAGCAAATCAATCAATCTTACGGCACTGGAAAATCAGGTGGCGACTCTTCAGAAATTGTACTCTCCCCTCCAGGTGCTCGTAAATCAATGTTGATTTGCTCATTGCTTGAACAATGTCAATTAAATATCATTTCACAAGAACTGGATGGCGATGAGCTAGCTTTCAGCCGCAAGACCACCGCTAACACCTCTACCTCTCGTACAATCAACATAGATGGTGTGAATATTAAGCTACCATATGATCTTTCAAAGCTAGGAGTGGGAAATTTAAGTGTACATCATTGGCTTGTATCACGTGTTTACCTTAATAAACAACAATTGATTGATGAAAGTATTTTCATTGAACCATTGATTGAAAATGAACTTCTTCCTTGTATAGAAAATGATTATGAAGATGAGATGGAGGAAGAAGAGGAGGATGATGATGATGACGATGTTAGCGTTGGCAGATATAATGATATAGATAGTGATGATGGAGCTACTGAAATTTATGCAAACAATGACTCAACTATTGAATCACCAACAAAAATCTCCCAATCAACAGAATTTCATTATAATGATGTGTCAGAAGATCTGGATGAACCATTTGTCCTTCCGAAACCAGAAGGAAATGAGTCATTAATTACTTCTAATATTAACAGCTACAACAACAATAACACTAATAAATTCGATAAGAATGATTATTTACTTGGCAATAATTTTTCAAAATCATTCGAAAATCCAATAATCATTACAGAAACAACTATTGATCCATATGATACTATGTTTGAAAACAATCAAAATAACAACAACAATAATGATAACCGCACTTCTAAAACAGCAGCAATACAAATTCCACAAACAAATAAACCAACAAGTACTTTCGTCTCACCTGCCCCCAGCCTTAATCCAAATGCATCAGTATTTATCCCTCGATCACACAATAGCCTTACCAGTCCATCACCGGGACCATTGCCAGACATGGATAATAGAATGAGTATGTCAGTTGGGGTTATCCCAACCAAGAACCTTAATGCTAAATATGATTCTGGGTATAAATCTGATGAAGATGATCCTTTTATTTACACAGGTAATGATAATAACAATAACAATAATAAATTTGAAAATGGTGATGATAATAAAAAAGGGGAAGAAGGATATAAAAATCTCATCTATCAACAATTTGATGAAAATAAAAAGGTTGGTGATATTTCTGATAATAGAAAAAATGGTGATAATTCTGACGATAGTGATGTAGATGATGTTGAAGCTGACGAAGACGATGTTTTGAGCGATGGTATTTTTAAATACGAATCTTGCAACAAATCAAATGATGACAATAAAGATGATAATGATGACGATGATGATAATGAAGAAAATATTCAAAAAGATGATGATAGTCAAGAAAATGGCGTCATTACCAACGATGGCAAAATTGATTTGACAAATGGTAAAAAAGATGTTATTGAAAAAATTGATCAAAATTTAAATGTCGATGGGACTCCAAATATTAATATTAAAATCAATAAAATATATCAATCATCGTCACCTTAATGGAACAACATCTTAAATAATTTAAAATCATACACACACACATACATACATACATACATTCATTCATAATTTTGGTTTTTATTTTCCGCCGCGGTTTATTTATTCGTTGGTGTCTTTTTGTGGGAAATTTATAGTTTGTTTATTTATTAATTGGTGTTGTTCTATTTTAGATTTATTATTTATTCTTAATATTCTTTTATTTAAAGTTCAAACATATATATATATATATATATATTATATTTATATTATATTTTAATGTTATTGTACTTTTATTATAAATAAAAAATAAATAAAAAGAAAAAAAAGAGTTAAATAGGAAGATTGGAAGCGTGAAATTCAAATTAGCCAATCAGAATTTTGTATTCAAACATCCACCCCAAAATTTAATTGGTAAATTTCAAATTGACACAAATTTGATTTTCACGCACAACATGAATATGATTTCATTTGTAATTCAGTTTAAAACTCTAAATCAGTTAAAAAATGGAACTTTTAATTAGTTAGATGGCTTTGCTTCTAATAGAGAATAATCTATTACTTGGTTTTACAAAAGTAGGTACAAGCCTTATTTAATAAATAAGGGATTGGTCGATGATCTTGAACTGGATCATCTAATAATTCTTTTCCATTTCTAATAATTATTTCATTAATAAAAATATCAAGCGCTACGCACATATATACAAGTTTCAATTAATAATTATTTTTTTTACATGTACCTTGTTTCTTTGCCACTTTGTTTAGTAGGAGTAAATTCAATACTGTTAGACTGCTAGAAACGAATAAAAAATAAATAAGATGCCCTTATTATCTTAAGAAAACACTAATTTTTATTGAGCATTGAGACTTACCAACATTTTTCTGATTTATTCAATTTTTTTATTAGAAATCAGAATATCTAATATATTGTAACACATTTTGATGTATCTCAAAGAAATTTCAGGGACCAAAATTGATTAACATCACAATTATACTATTATACACAATAATTACATAATAATGTGATTGTTGTGAATTTTAAATTCACACGTGTGAAATTCAAATCAGCAAATATCCCAAAATTTTGACAAAATTCACACTAAGCTTTAATAAAAAACTTTTGTTACACCGAATTTATTAATATGGTGCAGGACACCTAGTCAACAGGAGAGACCTTCCTATATAAGGAATGGATTTTCACAATTGATTTCAATTTTTTTTATACAGTTTAAAATACTTTTACAAGGGTATCGTGTAGCAACAAATCATGTGTAAATAATTACACAAACTTGAAGCTTTACACTTTGTTGTTATCATATATTTTGAATCCCTTT
>CAUDNR010004384.1:21813-50486 GCA_958430865.1 Entrophospora sp. SA101 | reverse complement strand
ATTATTATTATTATTATTATTATTATTATTATTATTATTATTATTATTATTATTATTATTATTATTATTATTATTTTATTATTATTTTTATTATTATAACAAATATATCAAGCCAATTTTCCATTGTGTGTATAATTGTCGTTTTTTTTAATGAATGAACAAGAAAAAAGAAAACAAACACGCGGCATTAACGAATTCAGTAATCGTGCAGCATTATTATTTTGATTATTTTGATGTTTTTTAATTAATTGTTAAATTTAAAATTTTCACTAAAATATGATTCACTCATTCACTCATTCATCCACTCATTCATCCATTAATTCTCCTTATTCATCCTATTCACTCATTCATCCGTTCATCCACTACCAATTTTAATTCATTCTGTATCTAACTTAATCAAAGCTAGGCTAGAGATCATCTCAAAATATAAAAAGTTCTATAAAATTTTCTGATTTCTATTTTTATTGGGAAAAAAAGAAGGTTTTATTTTTTGTTTGTAAAAAGTTTTTTTTAATCCCGAGACAATACAATAAACATTCTAAACCAATCAGTCCAAATTAGATTTTGTGTAACTGTAACAAAACCTTTTGTGCTTCAAAAATAAATTATAGCCTCAAATTGGTCAAGTAATAAGAAGATAAATATAATTATAGTAGAAGTTAATAATAACAAATAGAAACCATGTTTTAAATTCATATAATTGATATACATTTTTGGTATTTGCTAAAGAGTTTAATACTATATATAATTAATGTCATACTATACAAAAAGAATATAATTTTTTGTTGTTTTATGCAAATACAATTGAATATTAGTACAAATTTTCTTTCTCGTTATTTTCTTAATAATTTGAAAAATATACACAACTTGAATTGTTTACTACTGCTGCTGCTGACCGATCTTTAGTTGTTGTTTGAAACAAATCCCGATATAAACGGATAAATACAAGTTTCGTTGCATCAAAATTTAAAATAGTGAATCCATTCACTAAATCATTGTTATGGGTCTTTTATGATTGGTTAGTTCATTTATTTATTATATAGAGAGAGAGAAAAAAAGAAAAAAAAAAGATTATCAATTAAAATTTTTAAAAAGAGAGATTCTATAAAAGAATAACTATGTGACTATAATGGCTAGATAAACTTGATTGAAAAACAATTTGAAAGTATTATATTAAATAGAGATTTTTCCGCTCTCGAATTATTATTAGTGATTTTTTTCGTATCATAATTAATATTAATTACAATTGTTTATTTGGATACCATTTACCTGATCATGTCTTCTTTCTTTCTCACATTTTTTTTTATCCCTTGTTTTTACCCCCCAAAAAAGAAGCTTAACCCAGTTTACTAATTATTTAATAATAATTAATTATTTACACATTTGTTAAGTTTAAGAACTTTATTTTTTCCAGGTTTTTTTTTTTTTTTTTTTGTTAATAAGCAAGCAAAGCCCTGTTTCAATCGGATAAACAATTCATAGTGCTAAAATTATATTGTAAAACAATAACAACAAATAATACTTGCTCAAAATGAAACCAAGCAATATAAGTAATATGCGCGATAGCGAAGGTAAATGGTAATTGCTAAAAGATGAATGAAAAAATTTGTTTAATCAATAATTGTTTTTTTTTTTATTGTAGAAAGAAAATAAGAAAAATTTGTAATCAATTATGTGTTTTTTTAATGCTATTATTATTTGTTAATGACTCTTAAATGTTTTTTTTTCTTAAATGTTTTTTGATACAACGCATGTAACATTGTAAATAATAAATACGCTCAACATTAATTAATTACTTAATTGATGAATACAATTATATAATCAATAATTTTTTAGTCCAACCACATAAGCAGAAAACTTATTTGTTTTTTACCAACGTTTTAAAAAATCCGGCGATTTCTCGACCAACCAAAAAATTTCCCGAATCAATGAATATATGTTAATGTTGATTGATAATACCTCTCATCCTTTAAATTAATATTTGCGTTGGGATTTGTTGTATGTGGTGTGATTGATCTACATTTAAAAAATGAATGGATGGACGAATAATTTTCCATAATTATTTCTACAAAATAACGCCCTCTATTATTATAACGATTCTATAACGACTTTTCTATAATCAGCGATTAATAAAGTCATTTATGTAATACTGCGTAAATTTATATTTCAGAAAGGAATTAATTGACGAATAACTTGTACTCCCGTTTCACACAAATTTTTTACGTATGACATTCGTTTTTTATCAAGAGAAATAAAGAGTTTTTTTTTATTGAATTTAAATTTTTTTTCCTGTATATAGTAAATAAAAGGTTTCGCTCTTATAGGTAAAGGGTTTAATGGGTTGCTCAATTTAAAAAAATATGTGAACTTTAACTTTAAAAAAAAAAAAACTATAAATATAAAAAAACAAAAAGCGTTTTTACTTTTAAAGAGTAAGCGTGTGTGCGTGTGAAATTAATATTTATTTTTTTACATTAATTAGAATAAGTCGCTTATCTTTTGTGGTATTTGTTATCTATGATTTATTGCTAAAGAGAAGGAATCTAACGTTATTTCTGTAAAGTTTTCTGCAAATCTGGATAAAATCTGTCCGAATTTTGTTGTCTTTGCAAGTATTACAAAATGTCATTCTCTTTAGTAAAATAGTTATTGCAATCTTTTTTTTTTTTTTTTTTTTTTTTCCAAGAAAAAACCCAATTTTAAACGTATGATAGGCAAAATATTCGTTACAATGGCTTAAAAGATGTTGTTAAAAAACCCCCAGACCTGCGGTGAATGGATAAAATTTTCTAATTATGGTAACTTACAGATTAGTCTAATTTAAAACGCATAGGATTGACGGCCAAGAAGATACAAGAAAAACTCTCTAGAGTTTAAGTCCAAGGAACAACGCAGATTATCCAAAGATATCCAAAAAACAATGTAATGGGAAGTTTCTTGAATCATAAAGTTTAAAGTTTAGGCAACCACCTAAATCGCGATTTACAATTAATTTTAAAAATTCAAGCAGATAAGATATACATATAAAAAATTTCGGCAAGTGGTGCAGCGACACGTAATATCGATATCTTGATAGAAAAAAAAAGTTTAAAGTTGGTCGAGCGTTACTATATATATATATATATTAAAAAAAAAAAAATCTCGCCATTGTGATTTTTAGAGAACTTTTTTCGCGATATAAAAACGTTCACATGACTTGGAAAATTAAAACAAGGCCATTAGATTTATTATATTCATTCGAAAACTCTTCTGAGAGAACGTTATTTTTTGACTGTAAAAATAACCGCTTTGCCAGAAAGCCCCATTCTATAGGCATTCATCAACCTATAATAACATCTTGAAAATTTACGAATTTTACAGAGAGAAAATAATCAAGTGATAATGGAACGGTTTGTTGTAAACCTTCCAGAGAGTAATTACACTTATTAATTTATAATTTTTGTCAGCACTCCAGAAACTTTCAACGTAATTTAACGGCTAAATAATAATCACGTTTACTTAAAATGTTCACTTTTCGGTACTATAATGAGCTTTTCAAGTCATTAATAATGTAGTGTTTATTAATCTCAAAAGAATTCAAATTTTTTGTTCTAGTTTGGATATTACCTCAGGCATTGTTAAATATCGAGTTGAAGGATTAATTACTGAAGATACATTTATTCTAGATATCAGGATCCATAATTAGTTATTTCATAAAATTTTCTCAATCAAGTAAAGTCGAGCTAGACATTTAATTTATTAATAATAACTATTTTTTAAGAGATTTTAATTTTTTTTAATAGAAGAAATAAAAGTCCAATTACTTATCTATTTATATTAAAAATCAAGCTTTGTCCAAATTCAAAGCCTAAGTTTTCTCTAAGCTAAGAGTTCCGGGTCACAGCATAATAAATCACAGTCAAACATATAAAATATGTTGTGAGTGTGTAGCTAGATTTCCGTCAGCCGTAAGCTGTTAACTACAGTCTTGTTATCTTTAAAACAATAAATAAAATAAAATATGTATATACGAGAAATATTTACAACTATGCTACTTGAGGCATCCCTACAAGCAACATGGCAAATTTAAAAAGGGTTCTCTAACTAAGAATTAAAGGCTGGACAAACAATTAATCATTAAAAATTGTTAAGAAACAATTCACAATAGCTTTGCCCTCTTTAACCACGCAACAATTCGTAAACAGGAGATAATAATTTAAAATGTGCTTATTTCAATATTATTAATTAATCATTGCAAAGTCAAAGCGGCATATTTAAAAAGGTTTAAATAATTTTTTTGAAAGTTATCTATTTAAAGATTTCCATTTTTTCACGAAATTATACTTTGATGACTAACTGTAGAGTTTAGACATTGCTGTCTGTCTCTGCTAGCAAAGATATTACCTAATAATAAGAATAGAAAGACTACGTAACCAATTACAAACAAATAAATATAAATATAAATTTTTAACATGTAACAAACACTAGGTAATTTCGTACAATAATTCTGGTAAAAGATCCCGTAATAATTTACAAACAAATAATATTAAATATTAAGGAATTTCGAATTTTAATTTATGTAACAAACACTAGGTAATTCCGTACAATAATTCTGGTAAAAGATCAAGTTACTATCCACAATGCATGACCAGTAATTTTGTTCTTAACGACAAGATCCATTATAAATGAGGTTCCTGTATTCCAACTAGTTAAATTTTATTGCATCGTATTTGAACAAGTTTTTGAAACAGGAGAATGTATCAAATTTTATTAGGTGAGTGGCTGAATTCCCATTTTAGAAAATCTACAAGCAAATTTGATTTATCGCGTGTACGAACTTTAGCCAATAAAATGGGCTAGGTGGGAAAATATTACGTATGTGAAAGTATTTTTTGACGAATGTAATAGATAGAAATAATAATAAAATCTGTTTGCAACGAATTATTTCTCGATTTCTAAATAATTGTTTTGATTGATCGCCCTTGAGGAGTAGATACATACCATTTTAGTAAACCAATAATAGTTGATGGTTTTGCTGTTATTCCACTTTACAACTTTTTATTGGTCTTGCCGATCCTTTAATAGTTTAATGATAATAAAATTAACCACAAACTTTAATTTTATCCTTTTTGGTTCAGCGAAATTATATACATTGATGTTTTTCACGATGTCATTAAATTTCATATCATAAAAAAGGCAAAATAAATATTTTCAATATAAAATGATAAAATTTACTAACCAACTTTATTGATATAAACATTTCTAAAAATAATTGGTTTTATTATGACTTTACAAAAATATAGCAGTTGTACAAACTAGGATTGTTTGATGGGTCTCAACATCCTCAAAAAAAAGAAAAGGAGCTCAGTCAAAATAATCTTTAAAAAGAAAATTCTCTGAAATAATAGTTGTCATTGGTTTGATTACAAATAAAAACACCAATATATAAATTAGTGATAAGAATTTCTTTATTCTTGGTCATCCGAGAATTCTCATCAGCTGACATCACTAATTCGTTATCAAAGTTAATGTTCGATATTTTTTTGGGGAGGGGGTGATCTAGACTTTTTGAAACAAGGAAACTTTCATTCATATTATAAGCTTTTGCACTATATTATTTATCTGTTACTTTCTCCATATTATAATTAATCATTAATTAATACTTATCTAGGACCTAAAGACGTTACTTCTACAGCTAGGCTTTAATACTTCCAAGCGTTTTAATTGATATCAGATATTAGATGTAAAAGCTATCATAGTGCAAATAATTTTGTGCTGTGCCATTTGCCAATTTTTTGGCAAATTCGGTATTATATATGGTAAAGATTGTAAATAAATTTGGAACGATGCTCCAAAGTCATAAACTGTATAACCATAATTATTTATGGCTGTATAGCTGTAATGCACCAAGAAATTTTTTTCTGACAAGAATTTACATAATTATTACACTATTTACATAAGTTTATGTCAGTCTTCATAATATTATGAAATATTGCATATAGTGGTTATATCCATTGGATAACATTCTTCAATTATCCGATCAATCAATCAGGTGCTGAAAATTTTCACCAATAGTTGATGGTATACAGAAATAATAAATGAGTTATTATTATTAATGTTAATTGAATGAAATTTATTCAATACATGTATAACAATATAATATATCAAATGATCACAATGTCATTCAAAAGAAATTTAACCATCAAAAGAGCAAAAAAGGATGTTCCAAAAATCCATCTGGATATGGATGGATCTAATTGAAATTATTAATGGTGATGATGGACCTAAAACGCATCATGTAAATCGAATATCCGAGACTAAAGATGAGAACTGCAATTAGCTGCAATTCAGCTTTCATGTGCCACAGCTGCAACTGCAATTTAATTTTTATATGCCACAATTAGTTGCAACTAGTCGCAATTGATTGAGGAGCATATTTACCTGGGACACCGATGTTGTAGTAAGCTGTGGCATAACAATACATCTAATCATATTTCACATTTTATATCTGCTCATGGGATAACCAAAGGTAGTTACAAATCCAAGATTCAGTGGATATTTGGTGAATAGTTGATGGTCATTCAGGAGCCAAACTTTTAATTTGACCAATTATTCAGGTGTTGAATTTTGTTGATTGGCAAAGTATTCAAACACCTGGATAATTGAAGATACAACCACTAATTACACAAATTAAACATCAAAACTTGCAAGCATAATTATTGAAATTAGGATTATTAATGTCTGGTCTGGCCCAAAGCCGTCAGTCTAATCAAAGGCCCGGTCCGGGACCGTGATCCAGATTTAGGGTTAAAACAGATGAAACAAATAAATCAAGTGATTTCGAATAAATAAAATAATTCGAATAAAACAAATAAATAATTAAAAAGTATAACAAATGACTCGGAGAAAACAAATGATTCGATATATAAATAAAACGAATTAATGAATAAAACGAATAAATCAAGTAATTCGAATAAATAAATAAAATGAATAATAATAATGAACAAATCAAGTAATTCGAATAAAACAGATAAAATAAAGAAGAAAAACTAAAGATTCGTTCGATAAAACAAATAACAATTCGAATGTTAGAATATTTTGAAGAATTTGTACCTGGATTCAGAAGGAATTGAATCCATAGAGACAATGAATAAATTTTGATTTATATAATTGTATTAGTATATATTTTTTTTTTTACTCCCTAAACAAAAGTATTAGATCGTATGTTTACACTAATTAGTAAAAAATCTACATTGCAATAATATTTATTACACAAAATTTATATTCATGTATGAAGATTGATAAATAAAAAAATTGTAAATTTTATGTAAATGAAGGTTATTTGTTTTGGAGAATAAATATATGGAATTTCGTATTTCTATCGTGTTTAGAAAATTAGTGATAAGAAGATAGCAATAACATCAACAAGATATTGAATTATAATTTAATAAGCAACGTGAAATTTCAAATATATATTTATTAATATTAAACAATGTTGTTAACAGATACGGTCACAGACTGTCCGTGTTCGTGTCAGCCACTTTAAATGTCCCGAATATTCCTGGACAAAAATATAAATTTTGCTTGCAAATAATACGAGGGTAGCTTTTTAGTTGGCCTTTTAGCTAACTCGTTAATTAATTTATTTCCGCTTGTTACCGCTTTCTTACACCCAAAAGGCTTTGACGAATCTGTAAGCACGCTTTATAGTACAATTAACAACGAATTACAATAAAAAAGATGGCCCTTTTACGAAGCAAAAAATGCTCATATAGAGTTCCTTTTATTTACTTTTACTTTTCTTGGTCGATTGAAGTCACCAGTACGTTTACAACAATTACTTTAACACAATAATCAGTGTGTGATAATGTTTTTGGTTAATAACACTTAAACCCTACTGTTTAATTTCCGTTCACAAAAGTGTTTATTAAATAAAAAAGAATTAATTTGTTTTATTAAATTATGAGAACGTTTATTTGTAAAGAAAATAAATTTATACTGTATATACAGTATCAACTTTCTGCCTCCAAGACCCTAAATTATTAATATAGAATTAATTAATTAATTAATTCTAATTTCGTTGGTCAAAAAGTGTTATTATTATAATAATTTCCTCGATCTTGATTTTAACATTTATGCAAAACCATTTAAACAATCGTAATTGAGTTGCACCTAAATTTCCGCTCATATTTATTTTAAATGAAACATTTCTTTAGATGCTGAATTATTCGATTTTTTTGCTTGGAAACTATTTTTTTTTCCCTCTTCTTTCCTTGATTCTCAACAGATGTTTTATAAAATGGTTTTGAATTGCTTTGATTTAATTTAATATTGGTTCTACTAATATGTTGATGGTAAAGGATTTTCTCGCGTTAATTGGCGGCTTGTACTTCTAGTACTGAACGCCCGGGGCATTTAAGTAAATGAACGGACACATCCGCATGACAAATAGTTACGCGGACATGTCCCGTTACAGCACTGTTTGTGGATAACGGCCGAACTATGTAAAGTATCCATGGGACCATGTGATGAAGACCTGGTGGTCACTTTATTTGAGGAAAATTTTGTCAAGGAGATTTAAGAAGTTGTAGAAATTTGGATATCTATAAAAAAAAAAATGTAAATCAATTTTAAGTGTGCAAGATAGATGTTTAAACAAGCATCACACTTTGATGATATATCGTTGCTTTGTTGCAGCTCAAAATTATTGCTCATTAATTTTTTCAAAAAAATTAGGGAATTTCTTTATATGCTGAATTATTCGATCTTTTTTATTTGGAAACCATTTTTTCTTCCCTTCATCCTCCCCTAATTTTTCAACGCATGTTTTACAAAAGGTTTTTGAATTGCTTTGGTTTAGTTTAATATTTGTTCCAATAATATGTTGAGTTAATAAAGGTGGTAGGGGCATTTATTTTCTCACGTTAACTTATGGCTTATATTACTGGTCCTAGTCATATTAAGTGAAGAAATTAAGAAAATGAGCGGACACATCCGCTAAAGTTGGCACCCGTAATATAAAATTACGGTATTACGGTGTTGCAACAATCACAACCTGGAGGGGTCGTAATTTACGGTTGCAACTAACCGTAATGTTGCAATATTTGTTATAAATATTTATGTAATGTTACATTCAAGTAAAAAGTAGATCACGGTATTTCCTAGTTGTATCAATTTCTTTCCTCCCACGAGTATGTTTTATGCATTCTAAAATCTTTTCTTTTTCATATTTTTCATATAAATAATTAAAGGTGAATTTGCTATTGATAACAAAAACAAAGTTGGTCCAAAATATGGTGATATCTTACACGCGGTAATCATCTCGGTAATGGACATTGCCGAGCCACGTGTAATCTATGTTTGTCATTTTTAAAGATACCGACCGTATCAAATGTTTTACGATAATAATGTTTTTAAAAGTGTGTCAATATAAATATAAAATTGGCTTAAACTGCATCGTGATTATGTTGCAACGCTATGTATAATTTTTATGTAATATGTAAAGTTGCAACATTACGGTTTTGTTGCGTGATAAATTGTTACGCGGATATTCTTAATATTAACTATTACAATTAATATTAGGCGGACATGTCCCGTGTATAACACTGATGTAAATGTGGCAATGTGAAGTAAGTGCGAAGCAAATTTATTTTAAACAAATCAAATAAATTAAATCAATAAATTTACTAAATGATAAAAATCCATATTCAACTTAAATCATGCGATAAATGAATTATATAATATTTTTTTTTTTAGAATTAACGACACAGCCTTGCCGTGACATTTTATTTGTTTACAAGAAAAATAAAAAACCCCAATTTTAAATGTACAACAACAACAGGATAATTAGTTAATATTTCGATGCCTTGTTAATAAGTAGAGGCAAAAATATTTTTTTATTATCATTAATTAATTCACTTGTAAAATAATTTCACACATAATAATAAATAAATTCTTTAGTATAAATCAAAGGTTTCGATGTTGTTAACAATGGTTTGTATGGAAAATGGTATTTCCCATAATTAATTTGTGATTAGTTTTATCATAATTAGTTCCATCACCCATAATTAATTTCATAATTATGTTTTAAAGAGGAAAGTGGTAATTAATTATGATAATTACGAATTGCATATTTATGGTAATTACCATCCCATGTATAACTGCAACAGATCTTTCCTTGGTTTAGGTCATCAGAATCATAACTATTCCAAGTCTAGAATCTCCAATGTCATTGCAAACTGATTCACATTCAGCAGGTGTAATTTCTATTACAGATCATGAATCCCAGTTCTCAAATGAGATATTTATTCTTGTTAAATTGTTTTCATGCAAATTCTGAATTTCATTTATGTGATCATAAAAGGTACCTACTACCTAGATTTTCTAATTGCTGTTGCAGTTATGCAATTTTATTATTAAGGTCCATTATAGTTCTCGATTGTTGTTGATGTTCTAATTTGCATGTCTCTTGTTTTTTGAAGCTCTTTGAGATGTCAAAGCCACAAATATAATTTTGCCTACTCTAGTATCAGCAGTAATTCCAAAATATTAACCTCCCGGGATCTTTTTTTTTGAATTTATGTATATTTGAATCTTTGTTCATATCTGAATTTAAAAAGATCTAATAAAAATTTTAGTAGCAACAATCTGATTATAATGTTTTTCACATAATGAATAATTTTCCAAAGAATCAATTAATGAAGTGAAGGTAATTTTATAAATGGTTTAAATGCCCTTTACCGCATTCCCTGATGCTTGTCTCCAATATCGATTGCTTTTAGTACTAGTAAGTGGTCTTTGCATTTCGACTAAAGGTTAAAAAAAAAAAAAAAAATAAAACAAGAAAGAAATGAGATTTAACTCCTATATAGCACATGAATTTTCCAGACAATTGTTATATATCATAACATAACAAAATTTTTTTTTTAAAAAATTTCAAGAACATGTCTGCACCTGCTTTTATAGCCTTTTATTATGTCACCGCGATTGAAAGTTGGACGTATATTAATATAATAGAATATTACCGTGCAAAAATTGAACAAAAGGATTTAAAACAAATACTAGATCGTGTAAAAAAGGATCTTCAAGTGGTGGCAAATCCTAATTCTGATTTTGACGTGGCGAGCAAAGAAAAAGCTCAAGAAATCCTTGATGACTGAAAGGTACGTTCATTTAATGGGACGGGGTTTGAATGAAAATAGGATAAGTTTCGTAAATCAATTAGCAAGGGTTAAAAGCTTAATCTGAACTGCTAGTTCGACACTTAGTGCAAGCTGGGACTGCTAGTCTAACAAGGATGTGCTCTTAATTCAATGCTTCTTTGCACTTTATTGTTATTGTAGAATTTTTTTTTTAAATATTACTAATTCTGTGTTTTGTTTGCCAAGAATTTTACTACATCAAAGAATAATTTGAAAAAAGATTTGAAATATGCACATGTGAATATTCAGCACTTACAGGTGGGCCTCTAATCTGAAAATTCATAAGACAAAAAAAAAATACTGAATAGCATTTTGTTGTTTAGATGAGGCAACAGGTTCTTGCAACCAGAGATAATATGATACACAACATTGATAATAGTTGTACAACTTTGAGAAATCATCAAGATGTAGATAATATAGAGGAAATAATGGATACCAAAAGTGCTAAAACTCTGATGATGAAAAAGGTGAGATTATAATGACTTTCAAAATTGCTTAGGTGACAAATAATAAACATGTTCAATACACCAGAATAAAGTTGGAAATATACATGCAGCCCAAATTGGTTTGGTGATTTCAATGGTCAAAAGTATTCCAATTTTGATGGTAGAAAGTAGAAATTAATTACGGCACTCACTATTAAAAACATAAGTGTAACACCCCTTTACTACATGTGTAACCCCCTTTATGACAATGTCAAAATACTTTGGGCTGCATGTATAGTTGGAAATAAAGAAAATCTTAACAAAGAAGCAAATGATTATCCAGGCTCCTTTGCCACTATTTTTACAGTAGATTCTGTAAGTAATTCAGTATTCTTTCAAATAAGTTGGTCTTTGAGTTTTTTAAGTGAAATTGAACTTTACTTTTCTGTAATGAAATATAAAAAGGATATCAATAATATAAACATTGAATATGTGGTAGATAATGGTGACTTGCAAGGATATTTATTTAACGAATCCAATCAAGAATCAATAATAATAATCAAAAATGTTGATGAAAATTCACTATCAAATGAAATTCAATTACCAATTGGAAATGCTAATAATGATAGACATTCAGAGGTAAAGCTTGATATAAATATTTTATGAACAAACACTTGGAACATAATAAAGTACCAAAGGGTATTTATCAAACACATTATTTCATCATCAATAGGAGCTTCTTGATGTAAATACAATCGAATCATTTCATAAATATCAGCAAAAGATACCAAAAACTTGTAAAATCTTAACGTAAGTTTGGAACCATCATTTTAAAGTATTTACAATTAACTTCCTGTTCATTAATACATTACACATTTTATTTATTTGCTAATTCTAGTCTGACATACTGGGGAATATTAGACTTGACTAGAGAAAATCTTAATGACTTTGAAATAAAAGATGAAGTCATTCGAAAATTATCACAGGACTTTTCTAACAAAATTAGATGGAATAAAAACACTATTACTCCAAACAACATCCAAAAATTTTTTGATGACAATTGCATAAATATTGACAAAGATGAAGTTCTCAACAAATTGGATGTGAACATTCAATTTATGTATGTGTATTAAATATATATAATCTAAATTTTCTTATTATTTAATATGGTGTTCTTATTTTGGACTATTATCCAGGAAGTATAAGATGCCAAATTTAATTCAAATGTGCACTGAAGAAGGATTGAAAATGTCAACATTTCCATTGTTTTCTGGTATTTTTAAATCGCCAAATATAAAAAACACTTGGTAAAAAAATCACCTACATTATCTTCAACATTTTCTTTTGAGGGGTTTTCAAATGACAATGTTTTTAAATATAGGGGTGAGATACAAGCAATTTCAACCAATAAAGCACGAAATGAAAAAATGTATCCTTTCTCAAGAGCAAAGATTGGATACAAAGTTGACATGAAAGGAACCTTGATTAAAACACCAACTAAATTTGAGATCATATATGGAGAGGTTTCTGGTGGCCTGGGTTTTTTTGGCATGCCTGCTTCTTGCAGGAAAAAACAATATGTTGATAAAGTAAAGCTTATGATCATGTTAAGAGATAGTCTAAATCAATTTTTTAAAATCTGTTCATATGTAATGGATGAACAACTCAAGAAAGTAATTGTATATGGATGGTTACAGATTGGTAAGTTTGCTCATTATAAATAGAAATAATAAGAATAAAAAATGTTTATGATATCTAGTACATGAATATTTAACTATTAGGTGTAGAGTTAAACTTTTATGCAATGGATTGTATCGGGTCTGGCATATATAGATTTGGAAAACTAGATAATTGTGTATTGCCAGTTGATGAAAATAATTCAAGCATCCTTGAGGATGCTTGAAGTAAGTTATCTTTTCTTTTTTTAATTAATAACTAATTTGACAGACATTAACTCTTAGAATCGATATAGTCAAAATCGCTCGAATCTGAAAAAATAATAAACAAGATTCTACAAGACAACACCCGAAACCAAAGAAGACGAGTAATGACAAAACAAAATCCTCAATTAAATTATAACCGAACTCCTTGATAACAATCAACCTTTTTTTTAATATCATTTATAAAGTTCATACCAAACAATTAATGATAATCATTATGTTACAAATTTGCAGTAAGTATTTGAAGATACAATGATTTGTTAAATCATCCACTAAAAGAGACAACATAATAATAAATTTCAAAATAATTGTGAATCATGTAAAATGTTTCTACATCGAATAATAAAAATTCTTTTTTCCACACATAATAAAGAATTTATTTTTGGAGGTAAATCTAACTTCTCATTTTAAAAAACATAAACCCAGCATAATCGCCCTCAATTGACCATTCAAAGTAAAACAATTTTGTGATTCCATCAATTGTTTTCATTTTGTGATTTTTGATTTTGACGCATTGGATCAAGATGAGCTACAAAAGTCACCTTTAATCCACATATTGCTGTTCCTATTTTCTCTCCTTCATCTAGATTATGGCCAACACGCACATATCTCTTGATAGCATGAGATATCTAATGAAAGGTATGGCTTTAATTAATGAAATATATATATAATTGCATAATTTTAGAAAATTTTACCTGTGCATGATGAGAATCAACGCTTGATTTTGCTTCCCCTGGCTAAAAAAAAATACCAACCACGAACTTCAATACTATACCATTGATGCCAATAAGAAACTGTAGTCATCAATTCCGAATTGTGATAATGAGCACCATTATCTGAAAACACCTCAATCCATTGTGGAATGAAGAAGTTGTAAACCAAGCATTTGGTTGGTATCAGTACTCCAATGATCAAATGCTTGAACATTAAGTTGGTTAGTATCAATTTTCGTATAAACTAAAATAGTATGCAATGTCCAGCCATGCTTCCCAAAGAATTTCTCTTTGGTCTCTCTTTCAGTCTTTGGTAAAATACGCATTTTATAATCACAAATTAAAATTGCACCATTATTGTCTAATTTTGCAGATTTAAGTTGATTATTCAGATATATTTTCCTTGCTTGGTGTGCCAGAAAATAATATAACTTGTCCCGACATTCTTCAATTGTGGATTTTTGTTCTTCAGATTTACTCATAAAATTTTTGATGACTACAAATAATTGATCGAATTCTGTACAACGTTCACTATGTTATTCATTGTATAATCACTATTTACGGCAAGTTTTTCTTCGAAGCCTCTTCTCGAATGAATCTGCAATTTTTCCAATTCTGTAATTAACCTATTCTATATGTATAACAAATTAAAATTTATCATTACATATTTTGTAAGTAAAATATATTATTATGTACCTTTTCTTCTTTACCAACTATGTGTGCATGGATAATGCTATTCAATGTAGTAAAAACTTCATAAAAATATTCATTACAGATACTGCATAGACTACCAAGATCTTTTCGATATGCATATTGTCCACTTACTAAATGTCCCATGTTTGTTTGTTATATTCACTCTCATTAATTCCGATGTATATGAGATCTAGATGATCGCGTAACAATTTATTAATAAATAATATTAATAATAAGCACAGATTGTACTTGTAAAAACCTAGATTTGTTTTTTATATACAAGGTAGTAATAGGCTATTTAACTTTTAAGCATTTCTATTATAGTGTTGTTATGATAGTTTCATTTCATCAATTAATATTATAATATAAATTAATAGCCTATAAATAATTATAAATCAGTCTCTTATAATTAAAGTCATAATTTTTCTAGCACAACCTTTCAAGTAGTTATGAATGAACACTTTGGCACAATTGTTGCCGCTGAATTTGTTTTAGTCTGGATACTAGGTGGAAGAAAATCTTAAAATAAGTGTGAAGAAAGAAACACTTCTGACCTAGCGTAGAATAACCAATATTTGAGCTAACCTTTTCTTTTAACTGTTGTTAGAAAGTTCTAGTCTGGCTCTAAAATTTTTATTATGGTTGAAAATCGCTTGCTATATGAAAAACGGAGAAATTTTTTTTTGAAGTGGACGATAATAATTTTATTCGTTAACGTTTATATTGAATGACATTTGATCTGCAATATCCCACGACTAATAGTTTGTACAAGCATTAAAGGACAATATCTATGAACAAAATATTCTAACGAACGTTTTATCAATTATTCAATAGTTTATGTAAATTTATCTTTTATTTTAACTTATATTTTAACTTATATTTAATAACATCACTATGATAAATAATTAAATGAATAAAGTCGGAGATAAAACACCATTTAATTTAATCATTATTGTTGCTTGTTTATTATTCTAATCATTATTTATGTATATAGGTAAAGGAAAATTTTAATATCTATTTATTTATTACATTTACTTTTAAAATAAATGATTTTACTATAAAAGACAGACCTAGGCGATCAAAAATCTGCAAATATTCATAATGATGTAATATTTAGACATTTATTTCTACTTATATCTGCAATTGGACGCGCCAAACAGAATTTTACGTATATGAATATAAGGCAAAATTTGACTTTGAGGGTCAGATTTATTTTCGGTTTTATTAACAACCTGCTTTAACATTTTTCATAAAGTAGATACATATGATAAAGAAGTTATATCTCAAATTTGGTAGTGGTTGCTACTAGTGTTGGTTGCCGAAACTATTTTGAAGAAGCGAAAGTCAAAGGTCAAATGTCAAAACTAGTTTCGACTTATGGCGAAACCTTTTGACTTTCGCACAGTTGCGAAACTCTCTAGTTTTGGAAACCAACACTATGCAGACACAATTATTTATCATAACAGCAAGAGTTAGACTCTATGCTTGTAAGATTGTTTATTTAAAATTAATTAAATTAAAAGGTAATACAGTAATATTATTATAATGATATCAGAAAAAGGGGAAACGAATGTAAAGTGATAAAGATCAGATATTCTATACATAATGATGTGTATGTGGATGTTAATTAATTAAACCAAAAGGAATTCAAAAGGTAGTGGCGATAGATCCTCTATGTTTGTTTCTAGTTGTGTATATGATTTATTATTATTGTTAGTTATTTTTCTTTTTCTAAACCATCATCTGATAATTAAAATATGTAAATCTTTTGATAAAAATAAATCTTTTTTTGAATATATATATTTAAGTGTAAAATAAATTAGGAGTATTACTAATTTTCCATGCTATATTCAACTTGATAAATATATTTTTTTTACATATTAATAGATAATAAAATTTTTGATTTGTTACCTTTAGCATTATATTGAAATTTGGTTCATATGATTCTAAAAATAATATGAATAATTATGAATAAAAGTCAAAATTTTCCAATAGAACCTTTCGAGTGATTATAAACGATTTTGTAAAGAACAATTTGAAACAATTATTACTATTGCTGTTAAGTTTGCTTTATTCTGCACAACAGTTAGAAGAAAATCTTAAAATTTGAAAAAAAGTAACATTTGTAGCCTGGCGTAGAATAAACTGTAATTAGGTTAGACTCTTGTTTTAGAAGTCCTAGTTTGGCTCTAAAAATTTTATTAGTTGCAAAAGTCTAAGGAACGCAGCAGATTTAGGGAGCGCTCAACTCATTTACGGGTAATAATATCACGGAAAGAAATTTGAATGAAAGGTATGAATTGACTTTTTACATTTATGGCTACTAATTTCTATGAATTAAAATCTAGTTAAGCAACAAAAATTTTTTTAATACGAATTGATTCTTTTTTGCATGCATGAAAAGCGAGAATTGTAATTATTAAAAAAAAATTATAAATACATATGAAAAAAAAAATTTATTTTAAAAATAACTTTAGAGATTTAAACAAATAGGAAAGGAAGTTTTTACGCTTTAGGGATTACTGGCTTTTGTTGGCTTCTCTGTTGTTAACTTTGCTGAAATAACAGTAAAATTCATATTTGCGCACCCTACTGGATTGTCATTAGGATCAGTAACTAAATAATAATTGTCAATTATATTAGTAAATGAAAATCAAGTCAACAAATGAACTAATATAGACAAATGATAAAATGATAATATACCAAGAATAAGTTGTTGAAATTCAGCATCAGTTATATTAACAGTTGGGCGGGGAATGAAAGTGGTTTGTGTATAATTGAAATTGTAAGGGTAATAGGGATTATCAATGAAAGGTGAAGTTGTAGTAGTAGTAGTATTATAATCTTCATAATTGTTATTGTCAAGTAAACATATTACGGTGAAGGTTGAACAGAAATCTACAATGTTATTATCAATATCAGCACCATTATAAAAAGTAATAACTTTAATTTTGCTAACTTCTTTTATGAAGACGTTATTACTGAAGCCTTCGATTTTTAGGTGGAAGTTTTTCCTATAGTTGGCTCGGTCTAGAGATCTCCTAAATTTTGGGCAATTTTTAAAAGTATAGAATTCACTTTTTGTCCTACCTTTTTAAAAAATAGCTCTATTATTTGATATAATATGTCTTTAGTTTTAATGTAATAGAGAGATTTTCTCAAAAAAATTATTTGTTATAGAGTTCTATTCTTTTTTAAAACATGTACTCTACTATGTTCGTAAGGAATTTGTTTACTATGATCATTTCTAAATTTAGGAAATTATTACTAAATTTAAACTAGCTATTGACTATCGTATCTAAATTTGGCAGCAAGAAATAGTTTTTAAAATTAAAATCACGTGAAGTCCTATTTGGCCAATGGCGCAGCAATGGGAGGTCTTTGAGCAAACCATATAACAACTTAGTTAGAGGTATAATCTAATTGGTTGTTGAAGGTATTATTTAATTGGTTGGAGGCATTGCCTAATGGATTGTTGAAGGTAACTACTGTGTATGTGTCGAAGAAAACCGTTAAATTATAATTAATATAAATATCACATGATTGTGAGTAGCATAATGGAAATTTAAAATGTTACACTAATTTTTTATATTGTGCAATGTAGCTTTACAATACACGCCAAACATTCTGGCAATAAAAAGTATAGTGATAAACTGGATTTGAATTGGATCTGAACTTAGATGGGTAACAATTGTATACTGGTGAAGTTTCAGGAGCAATGGGTTCTGTATAACATTTCGTGTAACAACAAACTTCCACTATTACTATGCTATTGTGAGTAAATGACAATTGGGAAAACGAAACGAATAAGAAAAAAGAAAATGTTGAATAATTTGTTCATTTCGATTTTTATTTTTTTATTTTTGTATTTTTTTTTTTGAAAATTAAGTTTACTTCACTTTCAATAGCATACGGAAATCAGTTCTTTATATAATCGAATGAAGAGGGTGAGCGCACTGGCCATTAATATCACATCCATGTAACAACCTACTGAAATTTTCCAATATCTGTGGCGCTAAATTTGGCACCTTTAATGAACATTGCACACCTAGTCCCATTTAGTCTTGTAAGAATGAAAATATAAGAAAAATCAAATCATAGAATTAATATATCACCTTACCACGAAATTAAAGCACAAGTTTACTACGTCAAACCCAAAATTGGCACAATAATTTTTTCAATCTTGTGACGTAAATTTAATTTTTAAGCATAACACACATTTTGAGATCACCTGGGAGGAATAAACTTGATAATTGAAGAAATGTTGTTGGATATTATAATTTGATTTTAGATCTTAAATTATTTTTATACATGCAAATTTTTTTTTCTTAATGTTGACGAGCATTACCCAAAAATACTGGACAAATTACCTGAAGGTAGTATAATTATGTAAACAATTTCTACAATATAATATACACGCTTGAATAATTGATAATTCCTTTTCCGTCAAATTATAAATCAACCTTATCAATCGATGAAGGGACTTTTGAGATGCAGCATCTGAATCAATAAACGTTGTCATTTAACGTCTACTGTGTCTGGGAGGAATTGGGCTGCATACATGATAAACAGTGAAATAGATCGACCACTGCTATTCTTTTAATTAGTTTATATATATATATATGTATTTCAGAAAAACAAAGTTGCAGATGTGGAGATAATTTGAATTACTGTATATGTATAATAAATTAACTAATAATATATTAGCCAAAAAATTTTATTTGTTTCCATTTTCGAAAGTCAAAAAAAAATTTAACATTTGGAATACCCGTTTGTTTGAATTGCTTTAATATGGATTCTCAAGATTTTACTTTTTCAAAAGAGAAAGAATGTTGTGCTTCTTTCACAACATAACATTTCACAAGATAATTTTGGATAAATTGAATTATTGATGTTCACAAAAAAATTACCAAATTTGTATGATACAATAAAAAAGCGGAAAAGGCAATTATTATCAACCAACAAATCAAATTTGCAGCTTCATGAGATTCATCTTTTATTTATTTCGTCTAAATGCTCTTTATGCTGCCATTAATGGAACCACAACGTTGATATTACCTTTCCGGATTTTTTTCAAATGCCAAATATAAAATAAATAGTAAAATTAATGTTGTCGACAAACGCCTCTTGACTAACAATCAACTTAACGTTTTATAATGCTTTTTGGCGGAAATGGATTGTATATATTTGGCATTATTAAAAAAATTCTCATTCAGTATAACCTTCGTTGCATTATTGTTTACAAAGATATTTTTTGCAAGAAGTTTATTCTACATGCTGATATAATGAAAGCCGAGCAATATTAAATTCTCGAGAAAGATCTATTGTTCTACGCATCTAATTTAAGTGATAATAAATGATAACAGATTGTTAAAAATGGTTCTTCATCCAATCAACGAATGTTTATCGTCAATTTTTTTATAAATTAAGTGCAAAATCATTTTTTTATAAATGTTTTTAACTTTTGAAATAATCTATTCATAGATTATTCAAGGGCGTTCTTTTATAATGAATTTTAAAATTCTTCAATTCAAGTTTTATCAAAAACTTTTTATTTTATATTTATTTTGTCTTTTATTTTGTTTTGTCTCTACATCAAACGCACAAAATAAAAGTCCGGCTGAACAAAATCAAAACAGTCTTATTCCTAACAGCATAATACAGTTTCCGATAAATGATCCAACTCAATCAAAAAGTGGTTTAACTTGTCCTGTTGTTGGAACTTATAATGACGCTAAAATATATCCCAGCTTTTTCTCTCAATTAGGAACGTTCTTTCCTATTATGGGCCTTCTTTTTACTGTAGCTGTTTATGGTACAACATCCGTGTTTGGATATATAACGACATGTCTACTTGATGATATTGTTATTTTGGGGACATCCTTAGTACTCATTATTTCGTGGTACAACTTCGCCAAACCAGTCTGGTTGGCTTTATTAGCAAGATTATTGCAAGATGCTTCAAGCAAGAGTGGTGTTGTAAAAACTTTTTTACAAGTAAAAAATGCAGTTGTAATTGTTGGGTCTGATTCTGGACCAGTTGGAAATAATTACAATCATGAACTCTTTGTACTTTGTTGTGTTTTTATTGTAACTGCTGTAGCTGTTCTGGCTGTACTGGGGTATCTTAGATATGATTTTCACCAAAAACGGGAAATTCTTAGCAATCCAAATAATAAACTCTACAGGCGTTTCTACAAGAGATTAAAAGCCGTCATTATTTGGATTTACTTTATCCATTCATTTGAAGTCATAATTTATACTATTTTGCAATTCGTGTATGTCTTTAAAGTACTTTTATACATACAAGGAGAAGGGGAAATTGGTCTTGTTGAAGTTCTAAGAGCAATTGATTTGCTAACCATAAATTATCTCATGAAGATTTCTTATTTCATCTCAACCACTACTTTAATTACCTCGTATTACTTTCCTAATTTAGAACTACGTTTCATAAAATTGATAAAAAGGATTTTCAGAAAAGACACTGGTAAACTTACTGAAGATGAAAGAAGGTATTACCAAGGTTTTATTCGTAAGAAAACTTTCTTTCTTACCGCTGCCCTTTCTTTAGGCCAAATATTTTTTGAATATTACTGGTTTTGTACTCCTTCAATTATCAGCACAGTTTTCAACACCATTCTTACCACAGTTTTGACTCGTTCAATCGCATCATTCTTTTCTAATCAGGGAATAGTTAAATACATTTATAAAAATAAAGAAGGTGTTGAACATGTCAAAGAGGATAACGATATTGAAGATAAAACAAAAGTTTACGCAGAAGTTGGCATTATGGATATTTATAATGTTAAAAGTTTTAATATAAATAAGGATAAGTATGATGGCGACAGTGTTATATGTCCTAGTAATTTGGAAAAATATTCAGTTGATTCTACGGGTAATTATGTTTATGTTTATACAAAATCCACAGAAAAAAATGTAGAGGAAACGAGTAATTCAAAGGGTAAGGATGAGGATGAGATTAATGAATTAGATAAAGAAGTAAACACTAAGAAGCCCAAGTCTAAGCAATATTACTACGTTATGCCTGTTCAACAATCTATGTACTTTGTTAAACTTGATTTTGATGAAAGTAAAATCAAGAAAGTAACGAATGTATACGAGGAAGATTACAATGATAAAAAGAACAAATACATCGAAACAAAAAAATTATACAAGGATATAATGAAAATACAAAACAAAAAAAAAAAAGATAAAGAAACTATAAAGTTCCAAGAAATAAAGAATAAATACGAGAAAATAGAGGAAATTTACAATGAGAATAAATACGAGGAAATCAAGAATGAATACGAGGAAATAAATAGTAAATACGAGGAATCAGATGAAAGTGCAAAGAAGGAGATGAAGATTGAATACGAGTACAAAAAGGAAGAATACGAGTACGAGACAAGAAAGAAAGAATACAAGGAAATGTGGAAAGAATATGAGGAGAAAAAGAAAGAACACGAGAAAGAATACAAGAAAATGTGTAAAGAATATGAGGAAAAAAAGAAAGAAGACGAGGAAATAAATGATGAACACGAGGAAATGAATGATGAGTACAATAAAATAGAAATATACAAGGAAGTGATGAAAGAACACGAGAAAAAGATCAAAGAACACGAGAAAAAGATGAGAGACAACGAGAAAGGGTGGAAAGAATATCAGCAGCAAAAAAAGAAAAAATACGAGGAATTTTACAAATACGAGAAAATCAAGAATGAATACAAGGAAATAAATAGTAAATACGAGAAAGCAGGAGAAAGTGCAAAGAAGGAGATGAAGATTGAATACGAGTACAAAAAGAATGAATACGAGTACGAGAAAAAAAGGAAAAAACACAAGAAAATGTTGAAAGAATATGAGGAAAAAAAGAAAGAATATGAGGAAATAAATGATGAATACGAAAAAATAGATGATAAAGGATGGAAAGAATTCGAGGAAAAGTGGGAAGAATATCAACAAAAAAAGAAAAAATACGAGGAAATAAAGGATGAATATGAGAAATTAGAAGAAGATAAAAAAGGGGAGAAGAAGACTGAGTATGAGGAAAAAAAGAAAGAATACGAGGAAATAGCAGATGAAAAAATTAAAGAATACGAGAAAAAGTGGGAAAAATATCAACAAAAAAAGAAAAAATACGAGGGAATAAAGGATGTATATGAGAAATTAAGAGATAAAAAGATGGCGAAGAAGACTGAGTACGAGGAATCAAAGGAAGAATACGAGAAAATAGCACATGAAAAATTTAAAGAATACGAGAAAAAGTGGGAAGAATATCAAGAAAAAAAGAAAAATTACAATGAAATAAAGAATAAATATGAGAATCCAGAAGGAAATAAAAAGAAGGCTAAGGACAAGGACAAGAAAGTATACGATGAAAAAAAGAGAGAATATGAGGAAATAAAAGATGAAAGAATGAAAGAATACGAGGAAATAGCAGAAGAAAAAATGAAAGAATACAAGGAAAAGTGGGAAGAATATCAACAAAAAAAGAAAAAATACGAGGAATTAAAGGATAAATATGAAAAATTAGGAGGTGAGAAGACTGAGAATGAGGAAATAAAGAAAGAATACGAGAAAAAAAAGAAAGATTACGAGGAAATTAAAGATGAAAAAATCAAAGAATACGAGAAAATGTGGGAAGAATATCAAGAAAAAAAGAAAAATTACAAGGAAATAAAGGATAAATTTGAGAAATTAAAAGGAAATAAAAAGGTGGCAAAGAAGACTGAGTACGAGGAAATAAAGAAAGAATATGATGAAAAAAAGAAAGAATATAAGGAAATAAAAGATAAAAAAAAGAAAGAATACGAGGAAATAGCAGATGAAAAAATGAAAAAATACAAGGAAATAGCAGATGAATATGAGAAATTAGAAGAAGACGAAAAGGTGGCAAAGAAGACTGAGTACGAGGGAAAAATGAAAGAATTCGAGGAAAAGTGGAAAGAATATCAACAAAAAAAAGAAAAAATACGAGGAAATAAAGGATGAATATGAGAAATTAGGAAATGAAAAGGTAGCGAAGAAGACTGAGTACGAGAAAGAAAAGAAAGAATACGAGGAAGAAATTAAAGGAAAAAAAAAAAAATATGAAAGAAAAAAGAAAGAATACGAGGAAATAAAAGGTAAATATAAGAAATTAAAAGGAGGGACTGAAAACAAGGAAGAAATTAAGAAAAAAAAAGTTGAATATGTAAGTAAAAAGAATGAATACAAGAAAGAAATATGGGAATACAAGAAAATAAAGGAAGACGAAATGGAGAATCCACGGGAAGGATACGAGAAGGCAAAGGAAGATTACGAGAAGGCAACTGATGATTACGAGAAGGCAATGAGTAATGATTACGATAATAATTACGTGAAGCTAATGAGTTATGTGAACATAATTGATAAGAATAAAGGAATGGAGGAGTACAATGAAAAAAAGGAAGAATTGAAATACGAAAAAATAAAGAAAGAATACAAGGAAAAAAAGAGAAATTATGAGGATGCAATGAGAAAAAAGGATAAAGAGATAATGAAAATGCTCGGGGATGAAATGGAGAATGAGGATGGAAATGAAGGAAAACAGAACGAAGTGGAGTATTTAAATGATATTAAAAAGGCAACGGAAAGATACGAGAATGAACATAAGGAAGATGAACAAACAAAGAAAGATTATGTGGAAAAATTGAGAGAATACATTAGCGCAAAGCAAAATAAATACGATAAACAAAGGATAAATATAGAGGCTGAGTCAAGGATAAAATACCGGGAAGCGAGCGAAAAATACATTAAAGATAAGGTGAACAAAATAATGGCTAAATACAAAGATACACCGGTGGAAGAATCCGAGGAAGCAATTGCAAAACACGAGATAGATGAAAATGATGAAATAATGAAAGATGATGAGCCGGCGAAAAAATCCAAGGAAACAATTGAAAAACACGAGATGAAAAAAAATGAATACGAGAAAAAATTAAATGATTGTGAGAAAACATTGAAAGAATACAAGCAACAAATGAGGAAACGCAGTTATGGTCATACACATGGTTATACAAATTTTAAAGATTTGTGTGATAAGCAAGAGAGAATAAGAGATAAAATGGCTATGTTCGAATATGAGTTAAAAATGATTGAATTTGAGGAAATAAAGAGAGAATACTATTTCATTAAAGAAAAAAATGATAGGGATATAATTAATAAAGTATACCAGGAAAAAGAGAAAGAATATAGGGAAGCTAAGAAAAGATTCGATGACTTAACGAAGAAAATAACTAAAAAATACGATGATTTAATGAAAGAATATGAGAAAGCAAAAGAGAAAAAAAAGAAGGAAGAAACAAAAAAAGAATATAAGGGAAGAACCAAGGAAATTAAGGAAAAAATTAAGAATGAAATCGATAGAATTAGAAATGAAATAGGTTGTGATGGAATTGCATTTCACAATTATGCTGGTGGAAGTTTCAAAAAGCAAAATGAAATCATTAGATTCAAACCGAAAGAACTGAACGACCTTGAAAAAGGACTTTCTATTAGTGATAATAAGAGTATTGAATGTATGAAAATCGAAGGTCACGTCTTGATCGACATACTTGAGACAGGATTCCTAAATTATATTGTTTATTCTCACCGTTCTTCTAAAAAGCATGGATTACTAAAATGGTTAAAGTTGAATTACAATCCATATAATTACTTGTCTAACTTGAATTACAATGCTTACAATCCGTATAATTACTTGTCTAACTTGAATTACAATACTTACAATCCATATAATTACTTCTCTACTTTCCACTCCACAAAAGAGGAAAACTCCACAAAAGAGGAAAACTCCACAAAAGAGGAAAACTCCACAAAAGAGGAAAACTCTTCAAAAGTGGAAAACTCTTCAAAAGTGGAAAACTCTTCAAAAGAGGAGGACATTAAAATGAAATTTATTCTGTGGGATCTAAACTTCGCATCGGAGAATCAGGATGAGCTAGAATTCGCATGGGAGAAACAGGAATCAGAGAAACTGGTGAATGTCGAAGTTAAGAAGACACTGGGACTGAAGGAACAAGAACTGATGGAGCTGAAACAGGAACAAAAGAAAATAGAACCAAATTCCTCACTCATTGGAGGTTTGGCTTTGAACCAATCCCTAATTTCTAATTCTTAACATAATTACATTGTGATGATAATAGCTTTTTTCAATGTCTTTTATTTTCTTAATTTTTAAAAGAATTCATATATATATATATATATATTGTTCTATATTAACATAATTACATCGTGATGGTCCATCACGGTTATTATATCGAAGATTCTTTAATTGAATTTAGAAAAATAAACTAATAAACAAACTGCAACATAATCTATAACTTAACCTTTTTCCTTCTCTCAATTTCATTGTGATAATAGATTTGATGTTATCAATTTGATCATGGAATATTTGAAATAGAATTCGCACTGTTGCTTTGTGATTTTAACATTTGATCTTGTCACCTTTTATCATTTTATATTTTATTGTATTCTTGCTATATATGTTAAGTAACTGCTCTGTTGTTATTATTAATTCTAGTTCTATTTTATATTCCTAGAGGATCGATCATCTAAAGAGGAAGTTTTTTTAATAATGAACGTGTTTGTGTTTGTTTGTTATATTCACTCTCATTAATTCCGATGTATATGAGATCTAGATGATCGCGTAACAATTTATTAATAAATAATATTAATAATAAGCACAGATTGTACTTGTAAAAACCTAGATTTGTTTTTTATATACAAGGTAGTAATAGGCTATTTAACTTTTAAGCATTTCTATTATAGTGTTGTTATGATAGTTTCATTTCATCAATTAATATTATAATATAAATTAATAGCCTATAAATAATTATAAATCAGTCTCTTATAATTAAAGTCATAATTTTTCTAGCACAACCTTTCAAGTAGTTATGAATGAACACTTTGGCACAATTGTTGCCGCTGAATTTGTTTTAGTCTGGATACTAGGTGGAAGAAAATCTTAAAATAAGTGTGAAGAAAGAAACACTTCTGACCTAGCGTAGAATAACCAATATTTGAGCTAACCTTTTCTTTTAACTGTTGTTAGAAAGTTCTAGTCTGGCTCTAAAATTTTTATTATGGTTGAAAATCGCTTGCTATATGAAAAACGGAGAAATTTTTTTTTGAAGTGGACGATAATAATTTTATTCGTTAACGTTTATATTGAATGACATTTGATCTGCAATATCCCACGACTAATAGTTTGTACAAGCATTAAAGGACAATATCTATGAACAAAATATTCTAACGAACGTTTTATCAATTATTCAATAGTTTATGTAAATTTATCTTTTATTTTAACTTATATTTTAACTTATATTTAATAACATCACTATGATAAATAATTAAATGAATAAAGTCGGAGATAAAACACCATTTAATTTAATCATTATTGTTGCTTGTTTATTATTCTAATCATTATTTATGTATATAGGTAAAGGAAAATTTTAATATCTATTTATTTATTACATTTACTTTTAAAATAAATGATTTTACTATAAAAGACAGACCTAGGCGATCAAAAATCTGCAAATATTCATAATGATGTAATATTTAGACATTTATTTCTACTTATATCTGCAATTGGACGCGCCAAACAGAATTTTACGTATATGAATATAAGGCAAAATTTGACTTTGAGGGTCAGATTTATTTTCGGTTTTATTAACAACCTGCTTTAACATTTTTCATAAAGTAGATACATATGATAAAGAAGTTATATCTCAAATTTGGTAGTGGTTGCTACTAGTGTTGGTTGCCGAAACTATTTTGAAGAAGCGAAAGTCAAAGGTCAAATGTCAAAACTAGTTTCGACTTATGGCGAAACCTTTTGACTTTCGCACAGTTGCGAAACTCTCTAGTTTTGGAAACCAACACTATGCAGACACAATTATTTATCATAACAGCAAGAGTTAGACTCTATGCTTGTAAGATTGTTTATTTAAAATTAATTAAATTAAAAGGTAATACAGTAATATTATTATAATGATATCAGAAAAAGGGGAAACGAATGTAAAGTGATAAAGATCAGATATTCTATACATAATGATGTGTATGTGGATGTTAATTAATTAAACCAAAAGGAATTCAAAAGGTAGTGGCGATAGATCCTCTATGTTTGTTTCTAGTTGTGTATATGATTTATTATTATTGTTAGTTATTTTTCTTTTTCTAAACCATCATCTGATAATTAAAATATGTAAATCTTTTGATAAAAATAAATCTTTTTTTGAATATATATATTTAAGTGTAAAATAAATTAGGAGTATTACTAATTTTCCATGCTATATTCAACTTGATAAATATATTTTTTTTACATATTAATAGATAATAAAATTTTTGATTTGTTACCTTTAGCATTATATTGAAATTTGGTTCATATGATTCTAAAAATAATATGAATAATTATGAATAAAAGTCAAAATTTTCCAATAGAACCTTTCGAGTGATTATAAACGATTTTGTAAAGAACAATTTGAAACAATTATTACTATTGCTGTTAAGTTTGCTTTATTCTGCACAACAGTTAGAAGAAAATCTTAAAATTTGAAAAAAAGTAACATTTGTAGCCTGGCGTAGAATAAACTGTAATTAGGTTACATGATCTATTGGTATATTAAGCTTCATTGGCCCATCTGAAGATTTAGCAGTCAAGATAATTTCATTTGATGGTTGAACACCTTTTGATAAAATACAATA